>VSMD01096053.1:0-12378 GCA_008750895.1 Mirza zaza | reverse complement strand
CCCTGTCCTCCAGGGCTTCACAGTCTAGCTGGAGAAGCAGCTGCAGACCACGTTCATACTGTAATAAGCACAAAGATAGAAGCGGTTCCAGGTGGTGGGTGGGGCCGTCTTCAGGCACTTAGCCCTGAACTCCAGTGGCAGAGGGGTGTTTCGCATGGGCTGCTGTGGGGCCCGTTTGTCTCCCTGTCGCAGCAGGAAGCTCCCAGCTCACGCCTGCCAGGGTCCCGATGAAGCCGGGCGGAGCAATTCAGCTGCTCTCTGAACCCCCCTTCCCCGCTCCAAACCTCCGTAATTCTAAGAGAAGGATGGTGCCGATGGGGCAGATGTGAGAGCCGGGCCCTAAAAAGTGTTCAATAGAAGTAAAATAAATTGGAAACCGCTTCTTCCATTGTCCTCCTGGCGTCTCGAGAACCATCTTTTATTCTCCTTTCTGTCGGCCACGTTGGCTCCTGCTTCCAATCTGGCCCCTGGGTCCGCTGCCGGCTGGCAGATATTTCTGCCCGGGATCAACTCATTGGCGGGGGCTGAGAAGACTAATAACAGCGCCTGACAGCCCTTCACGGTTTTCCCTAAATGTTCCTTCCTGCACAAAAAGTTTAATAAAAATATGGATTAAAGCAGAGACTGGGAGTGGGAAGTCAACGGCAGTCTCATGGCCGTGTTACTGCCATCTTTTCTGTGCCTGCGCTGCTACTGCTCACCCCTGGGAAGGTGGACAGCCAGGCTGGGGTGTTTGGGGGCCTGCAGAGACGCCATGGGGACAGGCACATCTGGGAAAAGGCATTGCACCTAAGACGTGGGGAAGGGGGGGGTGATATGAATTTATCTCAAGGCTGTTGGGGAAGCAGTCTGGGCCAGCATGGGGCCGCCTGAGGCAGGCAGTGCTGAGTCCTAGGTAAACACGGGGTCTAGAATCTCCGTGGTCGTGTTATGGGTCGTCTAACTTGTGTCACTGCTTTATTATGTATGTAAATACATACATATTATGTATGTAAATACATACATAATATTATGTATGTAAATCAAGAGTTCTCCCTGCAGAGCAATAGTATACATTGTTGCCCACCCCCCTGAGTTATTATACTTTGTTAAAAAAAAAAAAAAGTTGGTTTCCAAGACATGGAATACCAGCTTAGCAGCAGCACAGAGCGTGTTAATTACACGGGACTTTCTCTTGTATTCATTAAAGTGGTCCCCAAAGTGCCTCTAATCGAGGGTGTTTTGCTGCCTATCTGCACATTTGCTGCCTGAATGCCTTGAAAACAATAAAAGCTGTTGCTTTAAGAGTTCTCTGCAATTCAGACTTTATATAATTCACGACAGGGACCCTCTCCCCTACTCTTTTTGCATATTACTAAGGGTTTCTAAGCGGACCCTGTGCAGGAGCTATTCAAGAAGAACGCTACCATGCTCAGGGACGGAACAGGTCTTCTCTCCTGGACCCCCCTGCCGCAGAGACCCGTTTCTACACGTGCAATCTGCAGCCAGGGCCCTCACTGTGCCAGCAGACACAGAAAGTACCAGTTGCTCAATATGAGATGATAAATATGGATTAGATCTGTGCAAGCTGCAGGATCAATTATGAGAGCATGCGGCTAAATCAGCCTCCAACTGTCACGGTGTCAGGGTTTCTGCGGGAGATTCTGAGTCCACCTGGGTTTCTCAGGATGTAGGAGAGAGACAGCGTGTGTGTGTGTGTGTGTGTGTGTGTGTGTGTGTGTGTGTGTGTGTCTGTGTGTGTGTGTGTCTGTGTGTAGGGTAAATTGCAGGAGTAGAACAGCCCCTGGGCCAGGAAGACATGAGATGAAGGTTCTAGGCCAGGCTCTGCTTCCAACTCATTTTGTGGCTTTGGAAAAATGATCCCCACCCCTCACTCCCGAGCCTCATCATCCCATCCATGGAATGAACAGGATTTTGCGGGGAGCTTCTTTACGCTGGAGCCCCAGCTCTGAAAAGCCTTACTCTGAAGGCCTGGGCGGTGCCCGGTCTTTTGATGAAGGTCCCAGGCGCTCAGCTGTGCACCTGCCTCCCACTCTGAGGCCCCTCCCGCCTCTCCCTCAGCAGCCTGCCCTGTGCCCGCCCTCCTGGCCCGCCCAGCCTGCTCTGCCACCAGCCACTCCAGGGCTGGAAATGTCTCCCCTCACCTGTTTCTCTGAGCACCCCAATTTGCTGCACTTCTCAGGTTGGCTGCCTGTGTGTTTGGCCCGAGGGTTCCTGGATTCTGTCGTGATGCCATTTGTGTTCCATTCCTGTGCTTGCCACCTGTTTATCACATCACTGTCTTGCTCATTAACCTGAGTTCTCTTCTAGGCTCAAAGAGAACGGGAAGGTAGTCTCCAGCGGAAAACCTCATGAGCACCAAATACAGGGCAAGGCTAGCAGGGCACCCAAGGGGCTAGACGAGGGTCCCATCCTCTAGGCTGAAACACACTTGTCATTCACTGCCCTCCAGCTCCACTGCACCTCTTCCTGCCTTCTCTCTCTTTCTCCTCTCAAGGAAGCTTCATGATACCAATGACCACAGGTTTTGAGTTCAGACCAATCTAGATTCTAAGTCTGACTGGCTTTGTTACTGGGTGCTGTTTGCACCTTGGTGACCCCTTCCTGTCTGGCCATGGGCACTGTCCACCCCCAGCCACCACCTTCAGACACTGCGTTCTGCCTGCAGGGCCCGGCTCCTTTCCAGCCTGGTGCAGGGACCCTTCGTCAAAGTGGTTTCCCTCCCTTCCTGGCCACACAGCTGGACTACATTTCCCAGGCTCCCTTGCAATTTGGCAGGGCCATGTGACAGCTCTGACCAATGGGACATGGGCAGAGTGATGTAGCCCACTTCCAGATCTGGCCAGAAAAGCCTGCCACATGACCCTCTAGTCTTCCTCATGGTCTGTCTGCTGAGTGTCAAGGTCCAGGCCAAGTTCAGGGGCCACCAATTTTAGCAGACTCTGTATTGGCCCGCGTCCCTGAGCTGTCTCTGTTCCTTCTGCCTTCAGTAATGTCGCCTGGATTTTCCGTACAGGGGGAATAAACTTCTATTGGGTTCCATCACGGAAATGTAGGAGTTCATCTTTTATAACACTGCTTTCACTCACGTACAACCCAACAGTTCAGTCCTTTATCCCAGGGCAAGGATCCCAACAGGTCAGTCCTTTATCCCAGGGGAAGGACCTAGAATCCAGTTCTGGCTTCTCTTCATTGGACTCAATCCCAGAAGTTAGCCATGACTCACGTCTGGGTCTAGACCTCTCCTCACTTTTCTGTGCATTTCTTTCTCCCTTGTCCATTTCTCGCTGTGTCTGCTGGGACACTCTTTCTGAGTGCTGGGACAGGTCGGGCAATCCCATGCAGAGGAAGGAAGCCTGTCTGGCCAAGCTCCAGAGAGCTCCTCTCCCCAGGGGTGCAAACTGCCGGCCCCTGTGCTGGCTCCCCTGCAGCGAATGGTACCTTTGTGATGGGACCATGCTCCTCCCAAACCCGATGTAGGCACGTGCCACTGTCCTGGAGTCCCAGTCAGGATCTCTCCTTCTCAGATGGCTCCTGCATAGGAAGAGCCATACAAGCAACATGATGCCACCCCCCTCCCAGCACTCCCACTGCCACCTTGCTAAACCCCAGGTGCACACTGACCGGAGACTCTGTGGATGTGTGTTGCCCCCGTTGCCATGACAACCAGTCACAGGGACTGATGACAGCAGTGACTTCATCCCTGCTGGAAGGGTCAAGAAAAAGCATGGCACATAGAGGAAAATGGGGCTTCTGGAGGTGGTGGGAAAACACGGAGCCGGGAAGACCGGAGTGGGATTTTGAAGATGGTGCTCACACTCTGTGCCCTCCAGCTCCCTCCCTGCAAAACTACGAGATACTGGGAAAGGACTTGGGCCTTCTGCCAGAGCCCCTGTGGGGATTCTAGGGGGGCTCTGGGGGAGAACACACTGAGGAGAAAGGTGTAGTGTAGAAGGTGCCACGTGGGAAAGTGGTGCACTTCATTCAACAGGTATTTCCTGAACCCTGTGGTAGCCTTATCGCCAGGGCTACAGTAGTGAGTAAAGTGGACCCTGTACCCAGGCAAAGGGACCAGTCTGTGCAAAGGCTCTGAGGCAGGAGAGGCCCGTGTGGCTGGTGCCAGCGAGTGAGGGCAGGGTGGGAAGGGGGAAGAAGTGTGATCAGAGAGGTCTTTTGATGGGTGATGCATCTCACGGAGGGCCATGTCCTCTGAATGGGTAGGGGGCCTGTCTTAGTCCATTTTGTGCTGCTATCACAGAATCCCACAGACTGGGTAATTTATAACAAACAGAAAGTTATTTTTGCTCACAGTTCTGGAGGCTGAGCAGTTTAGGATCAAGGGGCTGCATCTGTTGAGGGCCTTTTTGCTCTGTCATAACACAGTGGAAAGCAACACAGGGGGAGAGAGAGAGAGAGAGAGGGAGGCACAAGGGCCGAACTCATCCTTTTATCAGGAACCACCTCCCGCGATAACAGCATTAATTCATTCATGAGGGCACAGCCCGTATGACCTAATCTCCTCTTAAAAGGTCCCATTTCTCGGCACTGTTGCATTGGGGATCAAGTTCTCAATGCATGAACCATGGGGGACGCATTCAAACCATAGCAGGGCCTTTGGGAGTCTCCTTGAGAAAGGAGACCTGATCTGACTTATCCACGAAAGGGATCCCTCCAGCTGCTGCCAGGCAGAGGTGGCAGGGCAGCAAGGTGGGAGCAGAGAGACGCAGAAGACCACAGGAGAGGCCAGATGGCAGCAGTGAAGGTGATGAGAGCTGGTGAGATTCTGGAACTATTTCAAAGGAGAAGCTCACGGGGAGAAAAAGAGAAGAGACAAGGCTTGCAGGAAGGTTTTTGGTTTGAGCAGCTGGAGAAAGGAGTAGAAAGGGAGAAGAGTGGGGTGTCTGAGCTGTCCTTTCCGGAAGTGTGGCAGAGCTCACCAACCCCGGAGGAGGCAGGATGAAGTGAGGGGACAGTACCTTCTCCGTCCAGAGCAGAGGCAGGGCCTGTTCCTTGGGCTCCAAGCCTCCTTGGCATAGAACACCCCTCCTCCCTTCTCCAGCCCTGTCTGTGATGCAGGGAAGAGAAGTTCCTGGGTGTGGAGCCACACTGGCCTGGGTTCAAGCCCTTGTCCTGCAGCCTTAGCCAAAGGCCTTTTGCTTTCCCAGCCTGTTTCCTCACCCATGTGCTACTCTGCATCTGCCAGCTATTGTCCAGAGACAAGGACATTCAACCTCAGCAGCTCTGAGCCCCAGACCTGGTGATCTGCAGCACCTTGGCACCCCAAGGGACCTCCTGTTATTCTGGGGAATGTTCAGATTAAGGCAACCTCACACGTGCCGTGAGACAGGGCCACTCCTCTCTGTCCACTCTAGCCACCTCCTCACTGGGCTCCTTTCTTCCCTCCCCAGCTGGCTGAGGACTGCCCAACCTTGGGGTAGGGGGGCTGATGGGGGAGGGTCCAGGGAAGTCCCTCCACCCCTGTCAACTTTTGTTCCCTGTCCCCCACAGCAGACCTGTCCCTTGCAAGCATAGCTGCCCCCAGTTCTGGACCTGACCCCATGCACACTGGGGGTCCACTCACATTTTTCACTGTTTTGAATGTGTCTCAGGGCATGATCTCATTGAGCCTCTCCCCAGCCCTGCGAGGCAAACAGGGCAGACATCTGGGCTCCCATTTACAGATAAGGATGCTGTCCCAGGCTTCAGTTTCTTCCTCTATCAAACAAAAGGGTTAACCTAGATGATCACTGTTGTCCCTTAAGCTCTGACTTTCTATGACTCCAAGGTACACACACATATACAACAGAGACTCCCCCCCCTCCCGCATACACATGCACACAGTGGAGCAGATGGGCACACATGTGCACACAGGCACAGCCTTGCTGATTGTGTGATACGCATGCACACTCGCACAGTCCAAATGGGACTGCGTCTCTCCAGCAAAATACATCCTTGCACACACTATGGACAGCCTTAGCCTTCCTGACAGAGCACGTGAGGGAGGTTGAGCTAGATAATTTCCAAAATTGCTGTCATTAAGTTCTCCAAATTCTGACATTCCATCCTTCCTTGTCCCGAAGGCTCCAAAGGCTCTCACAGCCAACGCTGGTGTTCATCAGACGCTGAAACTTCATGATGTGCAATATAGGCTCCAAGCATGCGAGGAGAAATAAGAGATGCAAAGTCCACGAGCCAGTTGGGAAGGAAAAAAGGCAACAGATGACTGATATCAAGTGAGAAACTGTCCATCTGCTGCTTCTCCTCAAGGAGTTGTCTTTGAAATCCCCTTTTGATACTGGCCCTCACATCTCCATGGCCCCAGAAACCCACCCTAAGCAAGGGCTGCCCTTCTATTGCATGCACGCTCCTTGGGGACCTATGCCAGCTTAGACCCAACTCATATAACTCCAGAATAGACAGAGGAAGACCCAAAGGACAAGGAATGACCTGCGAACACGCTATGTCAGAAACCAGCCCTCCTGTGCACAGTGGCCTTGGACAAGGCAGTGGAAATGGCCAGGACTACTGTCAGGGTCACAAAGCCCAGAAGGTGAGAGCAATGTCCCAACCGAGGGAAGGAGGTTTGCATTCAAGCATGAGGTGAGAGCGTGAGGACGACTCAATGCGTTACATACCCACCACCTGAAGAACAAGTCCTATCGATCCACATGCCATCAGGGTACAGTTGCAAATGACCTGCCACAGAATTTGACAGCCCATTAATAGTCATTCCTCTGTCTTCGGGGTATGCGAAGGCGTCTATTGAAATGAAAGTGGTGCCCAGGCTGAGTGGCGCAGTTGGTCACCATGGTTTCTTCTTCTTGAACCCCTCAGCATGGACTCCTTAGTTATTTTTTTAAAGCAACATCACAGGATGTTGAGGTAATGGGACACAGAATAGATATATTTGGATAAAGACAAGGCTGCCGGTAAGGAGTATTTTGAAGGCATTTTGTACATAATGGGTTTTGAGAAAGAAAAGGAAAGAGGGAGAAATCAAAGAAAGGAAGACAGAGATTACCAACGGCCTCCAGAGCAAGAGGACAGAATATAAGGGGATGAGCCCGGAGACCAAGGTCACCTGCTGTGTGGCCCCGTGGGACGATTGTGTCTGGGTTGGATCTCACCCACAAACTGAGAGGCTGGGCCACAGGACTCTAAAGGCTCTTCCAACTCTAATTCCTTCCAGTATTAAGACCAACTTGGCCCCCGTGATTATGGCAATCACAGCAACAAAGGAATTATTTGTGTTTATACAGAACTTTCTAGTTTGCAAAACTTGTTTACACCCGTTATCTCATGCGATTCTTATAGAGAAAAAGTTAAGTCAGGTATGTGGTCGTGAGAGGCACAGTTTGCAGAGCACGTCATCCACACAGGAGAGCAGGATTGTCATCTGCGCGTACGCTCAGAATATGAAATTTAAACACTCGCTGTCGGATTTCAGTTTATGAGCTAACATGCCTTTCAGGCCCTGGGGGAAGGAGACTTGGAGTTTATAGTAGGTGAAAAAGACTCTAGGCCACCTGCATTTCTTCCAGCCAGGCATCATGTCCCCTTCCCTGCAGGACCCTGTGGGCATCCTCAAAGACTTGTGAGATGTCTTCGGGGCCTTCGCTGGCAGCAAAGAGACATGTCTGCAGTGGTTTCCTGGGGACAGTCAACAGGTGTCCTCTGGGCTGATGGGAAGGAAGCTCGGGGACCACAGAAAAGTCTGACTTCTCCACCAGCCTTGTCAGGATGGCTTTGGCTGTGTCGCTGTCATCCTGTGAGCCAGCAGCGAGCTCAGAAACCCATCATGCAACAAATGTTCACAGAGCACCAACTGAGACCGAGACTGAGGCCAGAAGTCCTGGGTCTTTTTGAGAGTTCGCCCAGCAGCTGTTTGACTTTGTGCAAGTTGCTGAACCTCTCTGGAGCTTTCTTTCCTCATCTGTCAAATAGATTCACGGGTACCTGCCCTGGCTCTGCACAGGACTGTTGCACAACTCAAATGAGACCATGGCATAAGCCACTCTATTGGTATAAAAGATGGCTGGTGCATGGATTTGATATTGATATGATGTCCATATCAAGGAGACGGAGGGAGGAGGGAAGGGTAGGGAGAGACCAGAAAGGAAGGGGAAAGAGGAGGGAGAGAAGGGCTTTTGGGAGGGTTCTAATTGCCTCATGAAGACAGTTAGGGCCTTTGCGTTAGGCACAGCAGTGCCGGGGGCTGATGCCTTAGTGACTGCAAACTAGGAAGGTGGAGACAGAGCGGGGAGGTAGGGTATAAAAAATACAGACAACGAATCACTCTACTTGTGCCCGGAGCCCCTTATCTCCCCTCACCTGCTATTTCAAACACTGTGCAGTTTCTAGAACCTGAAAAGAATTTGTGCATTTAAATTAATCCTGCCTTTAATGCTCTACCATCACTTTTCTGGAAGTTTAAATAAGAAAAACTGTTTTCTTAAGTGAATCCAGACATGCACTCTGCAAACAAAACAAATCATGCCACCAAGTTATTTCATGCCTCTGTGTTGATCAGAGAAAGAAGAGAAGAGAGACAGAGAGAGGAGGAGAAACACCCCCAGACCCAAACACGGAAGGCAGGAGAGTCTCACGGTTGGCTAGAGCAGGGAGAAGCTCAGAGCTCCAAGATTTGGCAGTGGGTCTAAATTTAGAACTGATTTGTAGACAAGTTGGAGGGAGTTCAGAGAAAAGCCACCAAAACAATTAGAGGAATGCAGCTTAATTGGCCCAGCTTGGCTAGGCAACTGCTAAGCAGGGAGCATTATAGAGTCTGTAGCCAGAGGAAACGGCATCAACACCAGTGAGGGGGAGGAACTGTTTAGCTTGCAACAGAGAGGGACTCCAGAAAATAAATGGAGCCCGGAGAAGCCCAGACATAGCTCAGGCCAGGGCCTGGCCCCCATGGGGAGGCCCATTGTGTTTCTCTGGCCAGGAAGCTAATCGTCTTCATGGGCCATTACTCTGAAAGTATGACTGATAACAATGCATTCGTTATTTAATTTAATCTTCACAATCACCCTGCAAGGCAGATGTGTTTATTCCATTTTTGCAGATGAAGACACAGAAGCTCAGGGATGCTGAGTGACTTACTTGCCCATGATTTCTTGGTAGTAAAACAAAGGTTGAAACTCAGATCTGGTTAGCTTTAAGGCTCGGGCTCATCTCTAGGACGCAGTCTCAAACCCTGGGAGCTGTGTGCCAAGAAAGAAAGAGACAGGGGCAGGGGCACCTCTGGCCAGAGCTCTCCCGGGCTCTGCATGCAGGGAAAGGCTACCCATGTGGGAGAGCAAAAGAAGGCCAGCGCTTTCAGGGGTGCCCTGTGGCTGGGCTGTTCCTTGCTCGGGACACCCTGGACTCCCAGCCTCAGCCCTCTTGTCTCCTGAGCTCTTGTTCCTCGCCTCGATCTGTCTGACCTCTTACCACTCACTCCAGACCCCATCGCCTTTTGTAACTGGAAGAAAATGAACTCCAGGCCAGACAGACCTGGTTTTCAGTTTTACTTTGTTTTAAAAAAATTGTGCGGCCTTGGGCAAGTTACTTGATTTCTCTGGACCTGAATGTACTAACCACTTAAACAGAGATAATGAAGTCTACCTTACACGGTTGTTGGAGGAACAAATGGGGTCGTGAGCATAAATGTGCTCTGCAAAATCATACAGCGCTGAACGCGACAGGGTGTTCTCAGCGGCGGTGTTGTGAATTGTACTCTAACTCACTGTGGCCGACGCTGGCCACCTCTGGGTTTCTGTCTCTCCATGCTCGCACCTGACCCGGCCATTCCCAAATCCGTGCATGGCCTGGGGCGAGATGGGGGCTGGCTTGAAATCAGAGCAAACCAGAGAAGGTTCTGGAAGTGGACAGCGGATGAACACCAAGGTGAAGTCTGACTCAACCGTCTGGGAGCGTACACAGACGACCCACCTCAGAGCAGGGCAGAATGCCAGCGCCGGGACACCCAGCTCGGGGCCAGTGGCAGCCTGGGATCCAGAGACTCACGGAGCGGATAACGCATACCCCGTAGGAAAGGTGACCTAAAAGTGACCCAGGGAGGTGTCTTGCATCCAAGGCAAAGGAGGATTTTCCTGATGGGACAGAGTCTGGAGCTGGGGGCATTGGGATTTTGCTGGGATCGGGGTGCACATTTGAGTTAAAAATGACAATCAAGACTGGCACTTACAGAGCCTTCAAAACTCCCTGAATGTTGGGTCACCAACAGGCCCAGGAGACGGGGTTTTCTGAGGCTTGGTGGTTTGAGCCGTGCAGATACTGGGAATCCACATGATCTTCGGGGAAAGGAGGACCCGGCGGTGGCAGGGACAGCAGCCAGGGAGGCGCACAGACCAGGAGTTGAGAATCCCAGGCTCGTTCCACCTCTCTGCATCGACCTTTGCAAAATCACTCCTTGCCCTTCAGTTCTCTCTTCTTTACACAAATCACACAACACTTCCTGAGTGCCTACTGTGCGCCCGGCTCTGGTCTACGCACTTGACATGCCCTCTTGCTCCTCAAAGGGACCCAGCCATTATTATTGCTGTTTTTTGTAGACCCAGAGAGAAAACCTGCCCGAGTGGCAAAGCCGAGCGGGAAACCTGGGCCTCCTCCCTCGGGAACCCCGCCCTCAGCCCCTGCATGCTGCAGCCCTTCAGTAGATCCTGAAATAGCCGGATTCTGAGGCTCTTCACAAAATCACAGGCGAGAAGTGGCGGGCTGAACCCCGAGGGTAACCTGGCATCATGTGTCCCTTTTACCGATGAGGAGAGCCCGAGAGACAATCGAGTGCCCAGCAGTGAGCAGGCGTCCCGCTCTGAAATGCAGTCACTGTGTGATTCAAAACCATCGGAAAGAGGAAAATTCATTTATCAGCCAGATGTTGCATCGATATCACAGCTGTGGCTGCACACGCAATTGCTGCATCTGTAGTGGGTGTTCTGATATTATCAGAAACCTCTCCCCGTCCTCATCCCAAGACTTTTGTATGTACCAGCCAGGAAATCTAAGCAGTCATTCTTCTTTGCTGTAAAAAGAGAGAGAGAGTCTCACTTGGTTACCCCACGTAGAGAGCAGTAGCAGCATCATAGCTCACTGCAACCTCAAACTTCTGGGCTCAGGTGATCCTCCTGCCTCAGCCTCCCAAGTAGCTAGGACTGCAGATGTGCACCACCATCCCCGGCTAATTTTTCTATTTTTAGTAGAGACGGGGTCTCGCTCTTGCTCAGGCTGGTCTCAAACTCCCGACCTCAAGCGATCCTCCCGCCTCGGCCTCCCAGCGTGCTAGGATTACAGGTGTGAGCCACTATGCCTGGCCAGTGATTCTTGACTTTTGTGGTTCACAGATGACTTCGGGAATCTTGTGAAAGGAATGGATCATTTTGCAAGTGAAAATAGCTGTGCACTTCCGTTTGGAGGGAAGCGGGTTATGAACCCCCTGGAGCTCTTCCGTGAATCTCTGGGGGTCTACGAGCCCCAAATTAGAAAACTTCTGCTGTCGATAACGGGAAAAGCAGAGCAGCGTGAATGGAAAGAACAGGCCAGCTTCTGCAGAATCTCTTGGGAGACAGAAGGTACAGGAAACGGGTCAGAGACCTGCTGCTGCTGAGCTCAAGAGCAGACAGAGGAGAAGGCGGCAGCAGGTCTTTGATTCTGTTCTTCGACCTCTGTTCCCCGAGAGGTTCTTCAGAAGCTGTCGTACCCTCTCCACCCTCCGTCTCCTTCCCCTTGGTCTGAGGTAGAGAGTCCCCACTCGCAGTAGTGCCGTCTTCTCTATAGCCATCCCCCTGGGTCGGGGCCACCATGGCCTCGTGCTCTGGCGTGTCCTCAGTGCACAGCATGGCACACAACTTGGGTGCAGGGCCCGGTGACAGCTGTGAGAGGAGCGCCTGCCCGATGTGCTGCTGCAAGGGAACCAGGAGTTATCTTGTCCTTGATCTGTCCTTCCTGGGCATAGGGTCAGAGGCAGGTGTGACAGACGATTGGGGTTAGGTCAGGTTCCGTTGGATGGGGTGCCCCGAGTGAGTGGCTTGTTGGAAGTGTGTGCTCAGACACAGCCTGTAGGGGCAGGAGGGGTGAAGCTCCGCAAAGCAAAGCTGTGGTCTCTTCTCAGCTTGGTCCCAGGCAGGTCAATATGTATGAATTGAGTGGCCCAGTTTGAGACAAGGGGACCATAACATCTGAGGCATTTCCCGGTGAGGTGGCTCCCGTCTGGCCGGGAGAGAAGGATTCTCAGGAGACAGGTGCAGTCGTGGCTGTCAGAGCCCCTCCTCCCAGCCGCAGGCGGCTGAGCACACGGCCCAGAAGATCAGATCGATGGGCGGTGGCTGCCTGAAGCACTGAGCTGAGAAAAGGTCAGAGGCCAGGGCTGAAAGG
>VSMD01096052.1:0-10228 GCA_008750895.1 Mirza zaza | reverse complement strand
ATGTATGAGATACGAAAGCTGGCTATCAGTGGCTTTCCGCCATTTAGATTCTCTTCAAGATTGCAGTCACGGACATTTAGAACTCAAAGATCATCCAGGCCCGTTGGGCTCACCTGGGGACTGGGTCGCACCTGCAGAGATTCAGATTTAATTGGTACAGGCTGTGACAGGGGCATTGGGATTTTTTAAAGCTCACCAGATGAGTGTAATATGCAGCAAAGCTTGAGAACCACTGACCTACTTTGACCCCCTCAATTTAAACATGAAACAACTAAAGCCAAAAGAGCTTTGACAACAGATATGAGCATCTGATGGGCTCCTAATAACAGGCAAGGCTTGGCACCTTGTGAAGCCCAGGCACATTCCAGCAATCATTACTTAATCCATTTTTGCATTTCTGAATACACAGGTCACCCCGGGCTCTAGCTGTGCTGTGTTTGGCCTGGGAGGTGTTGGCCTGTCTGTCATCATGGGTTGTAAAGCAGCCGGAGCGGCCAGGATCATTGGCGTGGACATCAACAAGAATAAATTTGCAAAGGCCAAAGAGTTGGGTGCCACTGAATGCATCGACCCTCAAGACCACAAGAAACCCATCCATGAGGTGATCACGGAAATGGCGGACGGAGGTGTGGATTTTTCGTTTGAGGTCGTGGGTCTGCGTGAAACGCTGGTACGTACAATGATATGTGGAAATTTCTGCTTCTGCAATCTGGAGTGTGCTTTTAGACAGCAGAGTATAAATATTGTGCATAAGTAATATCTTTAAAATAATGGATGGTAATTTTCCATCTCACCTGGCTTGTTTAATTTATTGTTGAGAAATCTTTCATTCCATCAGCTAAACAGGCCTGCCTCAAGTAATATTTCCATTTTAGAGAAGAAAAGGGTTTGTTTGTAATTGAACCATTACAGAGTTACTTGGTTAATTTTTAGTAAAAAAATTCAAACTCTAGTAAATATAAACAATACAAATTCTGTTCTCAAATTGGTATTATTTTTTCCTCCATATTCTTAACAAAAATGGCTTACCAATTCTTTACATGCTTTAATGTATTCTAATGTTTTCATATATCATACTTTTCCTAAAAGGAATGAGCAATTTTAGGTCCAGAATTATTTCATTAACTGAAAATGTGCCCTAAGAAAAGTGACTGCTTTAGGGCATCCTGTATTTTACCACAGAGCACAGTGCCTGGCGCCTATCTTGTACCCAATATTGATATGTTGGACTTAATACTTTAAAAAATCAACAATTTACCAGCCCCAAAACTGGAGAGCTACATACTTATCTCATTGCATTGTTTATGGATTGCATGAGGTAACGCATGTAAGGGACTTAGCACAGTGCCACCTGTCCTATAGTAAGCTCTCAAGAAATGTCAGCCAGCGTTATTATTATTGATATGAAATATTATTTCCAATCTTGAAGTGCTTGTGCCATCTTTGAAATATACATCTTATTACTTTCAAATAAGTGCAAATATCATCAGCTGTAATGGAAAACACATCTCCAGCTATATTTTACCCACAACGAATCCTCTAGAATCCTGCTGGAAAAGTCCACAGAGACCAACAACTCCCCTTCTCCAGGAAGTCCCAGCAGTGCGGTGAAGGGAAGCAGCACCCTGAAAGTAAAGCCCTTTGCAGCCTTGACCTTAGACAACATGCTGTACAAGCATGGAGATTCACAAGAATCCAACTTTCTCCAAGGCTGTAGTTTTCGTCCTTATGCTCTTTTTCTATTGTTTTCCTGCATTTTCTCATGTGGAACTGAATTGTTGCCTTATTTGAAGATACCATATGCCAGATAGACACATATTCTGAGGATATCTGGTCTTCCAAATGTCATCATACAAAATCAGAGGACTGATCATTATTTGTCTTAGGGGATCCTAAACAATTTTCTTACTACAGAACATGTTCAAAAGGTGACTAGAGAGGGAAGACTTTCTGGACCGACTTTTGAGGTTACAGAATAATAGGCGTAGTGTAAAGATAAACCAATATACATTTGGGGGAAGTAAAAACAATGTTTCAAACATGTGCCTTTTAGAAATGGAAAAAATAATAGTAATTGATTAAAAAGGGAAACCATCAAGTAGACAACAGACAAATTTTGATGATGTAGTCATTGCATCTCCTTCACCAACAAACTCTTTGGTTCAATGTGCCAGGTTCAAATCATCTACTTAATAAATCATTGAAAAATGGATTAACAGCTCAAAGATTGCCTGAGAATTATGTGATGATGAAACAGTACCCTTCCTTAACCAACCATAATTTACATGTTTGTAATGATGTTTGCCTCCTTATTACTTTAGAAGCAAGTGTTAACTATACACAAATGCATTCATCTATTCTTTCATTCAAAAAACATTTTCTGGGCATTTCCTAAATCCACAGCACTAACCTAGGCAGAAAAAGGAATGAAAAACAAAAAGATGTAATATCTTCCCTCCGCACACTCACAATCTAGCTAAATCCATATTATCAGTAGAGTCTATCAGAGAGCCTGTTGTAAGGACGCTCAGTGTTGATTTTATTACAGATGGCTGCCCTGTTATGTTGTCACGAGGCGTGTGGCACAAGCGTCGTTGTTGGGGTAGCTCCTGGTTCTGATACCCTCTCCGTCAACCCTCTAGTGCTATTGACTGGCCGCAAGTGGACAGGAGGTATTTTTGGAGGTATGTACTTACACTTAAAGGCCAAATTGTCATTAACCTCAGAATCTCTCCCCTTTTACAAGTGACAAGGCCAGATTTTGGAAAGCCACATGGTCAAAAATTAATCAAAACTCCTGTTGCATCTGTAGGCTCCAAATCAACTAGATGTGGAATTAGGGAAGACAGAAGTCCCAAGACAGAATATCCTCCTGTAAACTAACTAGGATCTCTTTTATACTCATGACCGCATAAGACACCAAAATTTCTAATGGGACAGAGAAAGTCTATAGCACACGTGAATCTATAATTCATGTCTACACTCATCACCCAAATTGAGACAACTGCTAAATTTTCTCCTTGACTTTGGGCATAATCATCTGCACTAGAATTTCTCTATGAGACAGCTAATGACTAAGGACCCTTCTTTATCTGGCAAGATTTTCTTTAAAAGTCAAAGCACTGCAAAGAACATCTATCAAAGCACTCTGTATCTCTGTAATCTCAGTAATAGCAGTCTGAGGAATGTGGTACTTTTTATAAACTTTCATCTTATTTGGAAAGTCATCTCTCCAATTCTCCTCCTCAACCCTGGCTGAATCTAACAATGATATTGTTTCTTTTCAGGCTATAAGAGTAAAGAATCTGTCCCCAAACTTGTGGCTGATTTTATGGCTAAGAAGTTTCCATTGGATCCATTAATAACCAATGTTATGCCTTTTGAAAAAATAAATGAAGGATTTGACCTGCTTCGCTCGGGAAAGAGGTAGGTTGTAAGTTGTTAGTTTTTGCTTTTTGCTTTTTGTGGGAGGGGGTTGGCTAGCAGAGAATGAAAAAGTAGAACAATGAGAGAAAATTGGAGTGCCTCGGGTTTCCAGCTCAGGCTTCAGGTGCTTCCCATGTAGAGCACCTGAGATGCTATTGTGGAAGCTGAGAACAGTCATGTTGCGTTTCCTACTCTGTCCAAGCAAAATTATGTTGGTTACAGCAAAATGAAGGATAAGAGCCACTCAGCCTTCTTTGCAAGAGACACCTTTGCCAAAATGAAAAATTGGGTCACGCCATCCTAATTACAGCATGGACTCACTGAAGCCTCTGCCTGGACTCCTGAGTAAGGCTGACATTTAGGGACTATAAATTTAAATTATATTCAGGACATGCCCAATACTTTCATTATGGGAGGAAATAGAACTACACCAGAATTTTTTCTATTCAGACACTGCTAGTTTTTCTTTTTCGTTTCTTTTTGTTTTTGCAGCTTACAAAGAAATTGTTCCAAATAAAAGTTAAGATAAATGAGAAAGGTACAAAATACTTTTAAATGTTTGTCTTAACTTTTCTCTAAAGCTTAGAAAATAAGCCAATTCTATTAAATATTTACTACTTCTAACATTTACCATTTACAGTCAGATGAATTTCGTCACCTGCATTTAAACAAAGCACGACTAGTAATAGGCAGCTGTATCCAACCCCTGCCTTCTAGCCCCATAGTCCATGGTTTTTCTGCTACCCCACACTTCTTCTCATGGGGTTTTTAACTTTAAGTAGTATTTCCTGGGCACTCACATAAAATGTTATACTAGACACTTCATCTGACTAATATTCTTGAGAAAGGAAAGAAACAAGCAACTACAGAGCACCAGCTGTTCTACTAATTGTCTTACCTGTATTATCTTATGTGATTCCCAAACAATACGGATATTCCAGTTCCAATTTCACCATCTTAGGAGAAACCTGAGACTCAGAGAGGACACATCCAGGCCAAAACCATGCAGGTAGTTGAGAGGGGAGCAGAATTCAAAGATCTGGTTGTTAGCAAATCCATTCACTTTCTATGAAACCACACTGCAAGAGTATGTGTGTGTGTACAAATACATATATATAGAATACAGTAGTCATCAAATGTTAGTTATTATCCTCATCATCATCATCATTATCATCATCATCATCAAGTTGGAAAGATGATGGCTTATAAAGAGATGACCAAACCCAGAGAGCAGTTTTGAACAACAAAGGAATTCACTAGGTGCATCTATATTCACTTTATGAGAGTGTCATACAATTCAGTATGTGTATTTACATATAATGAATCCTACCAATAAACAAACATCAAAAATTGCAATGCCTGATATCGGTAAGGGTAAGGTGACATGGGCACCTACGTGTGCTGCTTGTAGGAATATTAATTATTCTATCCCTTGGAAAAGGAATTTGGTAATTTGTATCAGAAACATTGAGAAACCTTAGATTCTTTGTGCCACCAATTTCATTTCTAGAAAACTATTCAACAGAAATAATCAAATATTCAAACATACATATATGTTTAAGCATATTTATCTGTCATGTATAATATAAAAGACTAGAAACATCCTGAAAGTCCAACATTAAGCAGATGACTAAACAAATTCCAATTATGTATTATAAATTCATGAAGCCATTAAAAAGAAATGATGGCATTACATTGGGAGATTCTCTTGATGTCATCTTTGTTCATAAAATAGAGAATACTAATTATATATATAATCTGATCCCAAATTTTCAACAAGCATAGATGTCTATAAAAAAGTTGATTAAAATACAAGATAATACTAACAATGGTGATTTCAAGGTTGTGGGATTATAGATTATTATTCTTTCTTCTTTATACTGTCCTGTACTTTATAAATTATCTACTTGTTTTCTTATATTTGTATAGCATATATATGTAAAAAATTTTAAAGAGGCATGAAGACCATGTTCTTCTAAAAGCACTTAAGCATCAGAAGATGGTTTTTAGAAAGGGTATGATGTGTAAAGCCAAGTGTAAATGTTACATTTCCAACTTTTACAAGAATGAAGTCTCTTACAGTTAATACAAACAGCTTTATTATCTAATTTTAAGAATCTTTAAACATCTCTACGTTAAAGCTCTACTAAATTTTCAGCGTAGCCTTAACATCATTAAATTAACAGTTCCTCCAGGCTTCTATCTTGTAATTTATACAATTTTGTATTTACGCAATTTGGAATGCCAGCACGCCACACCAGAGGTATGACCTGAACCAAGCTATAAACCTGTCTAAACCTCAGTTTTTATAATCTCTCAAATGGAAGTAAAAGGAAACCCTACCTACCCCATGGTTTAGGTTGAGGTTTAGGTTTAAATGAGATAATGGATGAAAAGTATCCACAAATTTGTGACAAATCGGAAGAACTTTTTACATATTATTGCCCTTTGTTGTTTTATATTCCCTCAATTGCCAGGAACATGGGCACTCAAAAATGATTTTTTGAGGATGCTAATATAGAATTGAAGTCTAAATGACAGTTATATTCAGGATGTCATGAGCGAGCTTAAGACTGGAGAAAACGTAAGAGAGAACAACAAGAAAACAAGATGAGCTGCGTTTTTATTTGATTTGAATCTCATGCATAGGAATGGTGATGCCACGACTGGGAGCCCAGACAGGCTTTCACTAAGACACCTCAGATGCTCCCTGGACCGTCACCAGGAAGAGTGTGAATGTCTCAGTGTTGACACACTATCTTTTCTGTCCCATCGCAGCATCCGGACCGTCCTGACATTCTGAGACCACACAGACGCCTTCCGGAAGCAGCCTTCAGCCTCCTCCGCCCGCACCCTCTGCAGCACCAACGGGGCAATGTCATCGATTCTGTTGTCAGAGATGTTAGCAATAAACCACGCAGGAGAGCTTCCCGAAGGAAACAGAAATCGATAGGAAATTATTTTTCAAGCAAACGTTGAAAATCCAACTTAAAGGGAGATAGGATGTCGAATAGCATCAGCTGGGGATTTGGGGCCAGTAACCTTTCCTTGTTAGCCATCCTCGCCCCGCCCCAGCGCAGAGCCCGCGGCCACCGAGCTGCGTCCCTGGGACCGGCCTCCCCGCCCGCCGGCGCCAGGGCTGTGCCCGCGGGTCCGGGTGGCCAAAGGGAAACGCGCTCTTTCGAAGCGAATGGAACACAGGGGACGTGTCACAGGCGTGTGGGAAGCCCCAAAGGGCACAAGGGCACACTGCGGCCTCCCAAACAGGCGGACCTGGAGCGCGGGGGCGCAGGGGGAGAGCCCAGGCGGGGCCTGCGGGGCGGGCTGGCGGGGTCTCCGGAGCGGCCGGCGGGGCGGGCTGGCGGGACAGCCAGGAGAGGTATGGCAGCTCCGCCCGCGGCCAGACCCTCCTGGGGGGAGGGGCTGCAGGTGCCCCGTGGCGACACTCACCACCTGCCGGGCCCTGTCCCCTCCTGGCCTTGGGACCTCCTGGCTGCTCTCTCTGGGGAGCAGCTAGGCCAGCCCTGAGCCAGGAAAGCCGGGAAACCGAGTCCTCGGCCCAGCACGCAGAACAGACTAGAAAAGGGCAACCCTGTGGGCACCAGGCAAATGAGCAGCATGACGTTTCTATCACTGACTTTAACCCCAGGCTGTGCTCAGCCCCGCTTCCCCCCATCGCCACATGCCGGTCCGCTGTCAGAGACCAACTCCCCTGTCCCGCCCCGCCCGCCCCCGCCCCCACCCGGCCCCAACCCGGCCAGCCCCAGCCCCACCGTCCCCACCATCCCCACTGTCCCCACCGTCCCCACCATCCCACCTGCCACAGTCCCCACTGCTGGGAAGAGACTCCGCCTCCCTGTCTCTCCACCAGCGGCTCCAGGTCTCCTTCCTCGCTCCCCTTGCTGACAAGCTCAGACAAGCTCAGACAACCATCTGCCCCTGTCTTTCCTCTCTGACACCACCTTGCAGGGAGGGTCGCGCGCCCCAGGGTCCCTGGGCGCCCTTCCCTCTTGGGCCCTCTCCTCTCCACCGCGCTGCCTGCTGTCATCTGCAGACTCATCTGAAACGAATGCCTTCTGAGAATGAAAGTTGTCCCCTCTTCCCTTGTTACTGCCAGTTTTCTTGAAGACTGCTCTTCCCTCTCAACTTTCTCTTTCAAGAATTTAATTCATACTGACATTTAAGAATGATCACCTCTTTTTGTCACTCTCAAGTCCACGCATTGTGCATTTTGTAAGGCCTGCCATCCCCGCGCTACCCAACCCCAGCTGGACCTGCCACTCAGCATTTGGCCAGGTGGCCTGAGCTTCATCACGTCCAAATGAACCTCCCAGTTAGCCAAGAAAACCTTTCTCCCGCTCATGCAGGTTGGAATGTTTGGGGTTGTTTTGGAGTTATCACGAGTACTTTAAATTTTCCTGAAAAGTTTCTTCTGTACCGTTTCCCTAAGCCCTGAGACTAGAGCAGTAAGTGCAGACAGTGCAGGTGGCTGAACTGGAGCCAGATGGCCTGAATTCTAATTCTGATGTGGCCACAGGCCAGCTGGGGACCCTGCTTCGGGGCCTCGGTTTTCTCACCTATGAAAAGGAATAAGAATAGTGCTTACCTCGTAGAGCTGGTCTGAGAATTAGGTAAATGAGTTAGTAAATATAAAGCACTTAGAACAGTGCCTGGCACATACAAAGTGCCACGTAATTGTTAGCCAATATTATTATTATTATTATTATTATTATTATTCCTTAGGAACTGGAACTCTGGGAAAAACCTTTTAGAGTCTTATCTCAGGCAGTTTGCATACTCTGTCTTAACCTCAGTTTCTTTACAAAGTGTGACTTACGATAATAGCTTCCTAAGAAGAATTAAAAGATAAAAGTAAAGCACTTAATCAAGTAATCATTCAATACATTTTGGCTATTATTCGTGATATAATGTGATGATCAATAAAAATAATACTGTCTTATGGAAAATCATCATAGAATCTTTATCCTTAAAAAGCCATTTTCAATTTATAGATTGCACCCTTTCCTGGTATGTATGCATTTTTATATTGTTGAAATCGTAGGAATCATGTCATTTTGCATTATTTTCAAATCATTTATACTATTTTTGTTTCTGCATCATTTTAAACATGATCATTTGCATAGCACTTGATTGTACTGCTCTACGACATTTGCTGACACGTCTAGGTTTTGTGATCTTCGGCATTCAGAGGAAAGTGCCAAGAATATCTTTATGGCTTTGCCTTTTGGCTTCTCTGAGATTTATCTCCCAAAATCTTATACAAGGAGACCTATGATCAAATATTTCCAACATTCTATACCTGTTTTTCATGTCAGGATTAGGGCCAAGTTGGCAAAATATTTTCTAATTTGGGAATGAAGGAGATAACTTTAACTCTATTACCAACTTTGGCTTCACTGTCTAAGTGAAATGAAGCTAATACTTGATTTATGGTGTCAGATTTGGGTGAATTCGGCTGGGCGCAGTGGCTCACACCTGTAATCCTAGCACTCTGGGAGGCCGAGGCGGGCGGATTGCTCGAGGTCAGGAGTTCGAAACCAGCCTGAGCAAGAAGGAGACCCCGTCTCTACTATAAATAGAAAGAAATTAAATGGCCAACTAATATATACAGAAAAAATTACCTGGGCATGGTGGCGCATGCCTGTAGTCCCAGCAACTCAGGAGGCTGAGGCAGGAGGATCGCTTGAGCCCAGGAGTTTGAGGTTGCTGTGAGCTAGGCTGACGCCATGGCACTCACTCTAGCCTGGGCAACAAAGCGAGACTCTGTCTCAAAAAAAAAAATAAAAAAAAAAAAAAAAGATTTGGGTGAATTAAACATATACCTTTGCAGCTAAGGCTTCTTGCTGCTTAGCCTGACTCGACCCTATAATATTTGAAAGCTAACAGACTCTGTATACACCCATGGGAACAGTGGCGTCTTTTTCCTTTACAAATACCTTTTAAGTAAATATTAACCATATTGCTTTGCCAAGTCATTTGGCCTATAAAATGAGGAATTTGCATGGGATGATTTCTGAGATCCTTGCCAGTTACAGTGTTTTTCCTTAGGCTTGCCAAAGGTGGGGGCTATTTTTGTGGCTAGATAGCTGCATGTCTTACTTAAACTGTTCTGCCCCTCTCCCCTTTTGTAGACGAGTGGAAAGAACATGGGCTTCCGAATCAGAAAGATGTGACTTGGCATTCTGCTACTACCACTTACAAGCTTTGGGACATCTTGGAAGATGATATGGCTCCCTACACTTGCATAACCTCAATCTTCCGGTTTGAACTGATTGTTTCATGACCAGAAATCAGACTTGGGCTGAAGACCTGACCCAGCTGAATGATAGACAGGTTCTAAGTAAAAGACAAAAGCATTAGGGCCAGGGAGAAAGGAGAGAAAAGAGAGACAGAAGCAAAGATGAGAGGTGGTCAGTTAGCTCATGAGGTCCAGGTGTTCAACACATACCACCCACTTCTTCTCCTTTGATATTTCTGTGATAGCCTGTCATATTCATCCTATAAAATTCGTATTAACCCCAGCCTAAGTGTGGTTCTGTTCTTGAAGCCAACATCTCTGACTTAGAAAAGACATTCAGGAACCTGTAATCTTCTCTTCTTACTTCATCTGTAAAATGAGAATAATAATACCTTCCTTGTAGGGTTGCTCTGAGGATGACATTTGATAACATATGGAAAGTCTTCCAGTAGAGTTCTGAAAACATAAGAATTCACATGATTTCTGCTACCCTACCATGTCTGCCCATCATTCTGTAAACACACCAATGCAATGAGTCTTTCA
>VSMD01096047.1:0-35397 GCA_008750895.1 Mirza zaza | reverse complement strand
TTTTTTTTTTTTGAGACAGAGTCTCACTTTATTGCCCAGGCTAGAGTGAGTGCCGTGGCGTTAGCCTAGCTCACAGCAACCTCAAACTCCTGGGCTCAAGCAATCCTGCTGCCTCAGCCTCCCGAGTAGCTGGGACTACAGGCATGCGCCACCATGCCTGGCTAATTTTTTCTATATATATTAGTTGGCCAATTAATTTCTTTCCGTTTATAGTAGAGATGGGGTCTCGCTCTTGCTCAGGCTGGTCTCGAACTCCTGAGCTCTAAACGATCCGCCCACCTCGGCCTCCCAGAGAGCTAGGATTACAGGCGTGAGCCACCGCGCCCAGCCAGTATCTAGCATTCTAATACATGTATAATTGGAGTCCCAGAGAAAGAAAAAGTACTCGTAGTAGTAGAGACTAAAAAACTCCAAATTTGATAAAAACTATAACTTAGATACAGAGAGCTTGTTAATCCCCAGCAGGATTTTCCCCAAACTGGAGGGAAAAAAATCAAGACATATCATAATCAATAACTTAAAATCAATGATAAAGTGAAAATCTTAATAGCCACCAAAGGAAAAAGTAAACAATGTAAATAAGGGAACACAGATAAAAATTTTCTTTGACTTCTCATCAGAAATAATGTATGCTAAAAGATAATGGAATGACATCTTAAAGGAGCTGAAAGATAAGAACTTGTCAACCCTGAATTCCATATCCATCAAAAATATCCCTCAAAAGTGAAGGTGATATTTTCTGATAAACAAAAGCTACAACCAGACCTACACTACAATAAACACTTCAAGAGTATTCTTGAGGCAAAATGAAAATGACAGTAGATAGAGAAGCTCAGATTATCTAAAGGAAAGATTGATATCCAAAATGGTAAACAGGTAAATTTAAAATATTTTTTGTTTTCTAAATTTCCATTATAAAATAATTGACTGTATATAGTTATACTAAAAAGTGATAATGCCCATACAGCAATCAATGGTGCCTGGGACTCAGTAGGTTCTTAAAAAATTAACTGAATCAATGAAAGCTTAAAGGAGTAATCTTTAGTTCCTGTGAAATCAGTAATTTTCTATTTCTCACTTAATCACAACACTAGATAGGACAAAACTCTAAGTTTAATACCTACAAAAGGATCAAAACGCATTTACATATTTTACAAAAGAGTGCATACTTTAAGAAATTTAACATAACTTTGAAGGGCTACAAGGAAAGTATTTGGAAGAATATTCAGTTAAGTTTTTCTCATATGTAATTTCTCTCTCTCTCAGCATTTTCCAGAGTAGAAATAAAACTCAGCATATCCTGGAAAACATGGGGGTGTAGGAGGGGGCAGGAGTACCATTTTGAGGATATGAAAAATAAGAATGGTTATGTTAGTCATTCTGGTAACTCCTTTTATGTATATGAAACTCAGCCTTTCAGATCTCTGAAAATTACTTTGCTTCCAAAATCTTACTCTGCGAAAGAGGAGGTATGTAGAACATTAGTGGGCTTCATTACAGAACACTGAAACAGATGTTAGCTGCATCATTCTTACAGCAAAATTATTTTTAAAACTACTTTAAGAGTGACAATTACTTATACAAAGCAAACGCTCCAATAGAAAGAGCACCATCTTCCAGTAAAGATTTAACAGATAGGTTTCTCCAAGAGTGGGAGAGAAGGAATCATGTCATTCTAACTTAGATGTTAAAAATGAAAGATGTTAAAAATGAAAATTATTGTACTCTTCTTTCTCCCTTTATGTTTTATTTTCTCAGCCTAGAAAATTTGGATAGCCCACTGCTTAGAATGAGATACTGCTGCTTTTAATTCTCCCTGAGTGTAAATGGGAGGTAAAAATTTGAAATTGCACTGTTCTACCAGGATGAATGCTGGACGGTGAAACAATTTACAGCTGGACTTCAAAAAATGAACAGTGGGGCTAAAAGCTCAAAGAATCCCCAGATTCCCAGGGTTAGTCACAGATACGTTTTTCTTCTTGTAGGGAGCCCAGTTATTTCCATTAGAATAATTGCCCATGGAAGAGGTTTGTAAAAGGCGAGTTTCTAACAGCCCAATGAAGAAAACAGAAATGATTCTGTGCTATTTAGTGATGTTAAGAAAATAGAGAAAGGATGCAATAATCAAAATAAATGTT
This sequence comes from Mirza zaza, assembly GCA_008750895.1. Taxonomy (NCBI): domain Eukaryota; kingdom Metazoa; phylum Chordata; class Mammalia; order Primates; family Cheirogaleidae; genus Mirza; species Mirza zaza. The sequence continues at coordinate 33,259 of VSMD01096047.1, read as the reverse complement.
ATGCTAGCCCATGCTTCATTATTTTAAAATGAGAAAAAATAGTAACAAAGGAACATTAAAAATCACACTCTAAAAAATTCTAAAATGTGTACATGATTATGATCCAATTTCAAAAGAGGATTCAAAAGCCCTAAAATCTGGTTTAAAGACAAATTATGAAAATTAAAAGAATCAATGAACAATTTTAGTTCTAATGTCCAACAGAAGTGCAGGAGCATAGTATAAAGATACCTGGGCTCGAATACTGATTCCACTATTTACTAGCTGTGTAGCTGTGTGACCTTCGGCAAGTCTCCTCCCTGCTCTGGGCCCTAGATTTATCACATGTGAAATAATAAAACAGGAAATATCCAGCAAATGACATTAGATTCTAAGTATTAATACTACTTGTTAATCGATGCTGTTGTTTCTACCTTTTACTCTTCTGCACTCATGCAAAAAGCTTCATTTGTAAACTAATAATATCCAGCTTTTTAAATCACCATCTGTAACTAAAATTGATGTTTTATTTACTTATTTATTTTTGTGACAGGGTCTCACTCTGTCACCCAGGCTAGAGTGCAGTGGCATCATCATAGATCACTATGGCCTCAAATTCCTGGGCTCCTGGGCTCCTGGGCTCAAGCGATCCTGCCTCAGCCTCCTGAGTAGCTGGCACTACCAGCACATACCACCACACCCAGCTAACTTTTTAAAAATTTTTGTAGAGACGTGGGTCTCACTCTGTTGCTCAGACTGGTGTCAAGCTCCTAGTCTCAAGAGATCCTCCCATCTCAGCCTCCCAAAGTGCTAGGATTATAGGAATGAGCTACCATACCTGGCTGAACATTGATGTCATCTTTGACTCCACAGCTAAACTGTCACTGTCATTGAAATGTGACTCCTGGTCTCAAACCTACAAATAAATCTGTACCCACATCTCAAACCCAACTTCTGTCATCATGCTGGTAGATCTCAACATCCAGGTGGTTAATATCATAAATCTTACAGCTGCATCATCTCCCCATCATCATGGACTTTCAGTGTCAGCCCAACTCAGCCACACCCCGACCTTTGTCATCCTTCCAAAATACTGACTAGCGTGCTCACTCTGGACTCCGTCCTTCCAGTCCTCTCACACTCTCACGCTATATGTGCTCTTTTAGACTTCATTATAAATTCCAGGTGCTTTTTTCTCCCATCTTCAGCTTATTATTCCTTCCTAGAATAATTTGCATGTTTGCAGTCTAGATGATTACATGAATTAATCACTCAATTCCTAGCACCATATTCTCTCAAGACATGAGAGAATTCTCCCTGCAACTCCTCATTTCACAGTTGGCTTCTCCACTCTCACTCAGAGGGAGTTTAATACTGTTGTAAATAGTAGGTGAATGCCATTGGAAAGATGCATCTACAAATTCCACTTGGGCTCTAAACAGAACACATCAACTCTTTCATGTCTGGAGTAACCCCCTCCACCTATATTTCTGACCCACAGCTCCTGAGGCTAGATCATTCCTTCACAGGTTCTCTCTTCTTTCTCCTTCATCTTTAGCACCTCTTTTCTCTGGGCCCTCCCCCTAGTCATTAATCGTGCTCCGATCTCCACTCTGAATATCTCTTTTTTTTAATGGATTTTTTAATGGATTATTTGGGGGAGTGGGGGGCAGAGGCTTGCTCTGTCACCGGGGCTAGAGTACTATGGCATCAGCCTAGCTCACAGCAACCTCAAACATCTGGGTTCAAGCGATCTTCCTGCCTCAGCCTCCTGAGTAGCTGGGACTTCAGGCATGTACCACCACATTTGGCTAATTATTTCTATTTTTTAGTAGAGATGGGATCTCGCTATTATTTGCACCTTTAACTCTTCTGTTGCTATTGCTGGCAATTAATCTTACTGACAATCATGGCAAGAGAAACTTCTCTGTCTTTTTGATGAGGGCACAGAGAAAACCTATCTCTCAGCCAGTTTTCAATGACAGCCCAGATTAAAATCTAAAGATCATCAATGCTTTAAAGTTACTTAAAGAATTATGTAACTTAAAAAACTAGAATAACCCTGCATAAAAGAATATTATCTACTAAGTAAATGCTTTTCTAATTTAAACAATTAACATAAATACCTCCCCCGTGTAGGTTGCAAATTTGCAAGTTTAATTACAAATAAGTGATATCAGGGATCTGGTTTTTCTAATGCATTTTAATTATGGGTCATACCCTAAATTTCAGATACTTGATGGTCCCCCTGTAAAAGGGATGATAAAAAAATACTTACCTTGGAGGAAACTAACATTTTCTTTAATAACTAACATTTATTGAGTACTAGATTACTCTGGATCAGGCACTATTTTTAATGCTTTACAGATATGAGCTCATTTAATCATTACAGCAACTCTAGGAGAAGCCTTTATTATTAACGTCATTTTGCAGAAGAGATTGAGGCACAATAAGGTAACTGTCCAGGTTCAGAGGATTAATAAGTGATGTAACCAGGATCAGAACTAGGCAGTTTGGCTCTAGAGACTACATTCTTAACCACTATGTAAAACATCCTTGCCAAGAAATTTCCAATTACATACTTAAAAAGAAAAAAAAAGATTCCTTTTCAAAATTCCCAAATCATCCTACCTTTCCATTATCTTCACAAAACACCAAAATAAGGTGCTTAGTTGCTCCAAGAAATTTTAACAGATGAGGTTGAAATCTTTCATCAAACTAGCAAGATAACTCTAACAAAAAAGGATATTAATGCTGCCAAAATAAATTTCCACTGATTACCAAAAATGTGTTTTAAAATATTCTTTAAGCACCTAAGTGGACACATAGGTACTATAGTAATAGGGTATTGGGCAGGGGGGAGGGGGGAGGGGGCGGGTATATACATACATAATGAGTGAGATGTGCACCATCTGGGGGATGGTCATGCTGGAAACTCAGACTTGTGGGGGGAGGGGGGAAAGGGCATTTATTGAAACCTTAAAATCTGTATCCCCATAATACGCCAAAATAAAAACAAAAAAAATAATAAATAAATAAATAAATAAAAATAAAGACAAAAAAAAATTCTTTAAATGCACCTGGACACAATGCAAAGAAATGTATCCATACAATTCTTTTACACTTTAAAATCTAAACACTATACATCTTGCAATCATAGTTCTGATAAATAAGAAAAGCCACCTTCTTCTGCTCTACTCTTTCTGATTCTGAAACAAGGTGTGTTTGATTCCACTCTAGTTGCCCATTCAAATGACTGGTCATCTTTTGCCACTAACAGCTGAAGGACACAATTGAAAGAAATATTAAATATGTCCTCAACTCACCTTCCTATTGTAGGTCTCTAGAATGTTTCATTGCATAAACAAAGCACCAATTTTGTGTTTAGTGTTAGCCACCTTTGTGTTTAGTATTAAGTTTGGAAATGGTGGGAAAGAAGTGTAGGGGAAATGGAAAAGGTTTGCAGGTGAGCAGAAGCAATGGGTCCTGATAGATAAAAACATTTCTAATCTTGATGAGTAGGAAAAGGAGATTTACAATGTGAAACAATAACAACATGCACATGTTTTTAAATGCTACAGTTTGCATTACAGACTCTGAACAGGGAATCTTTCCTTGAGGAGTAGGACTAAAGCTGGACATGAAGAATCTCTAGGGAAAGAATGATTTTAGTCAGAGCAGGTGGAATGGGGTACTCAAACAAGGGGTTATTATGGACAGATATAAGATTGGAGAGGCCAAGGGTGCCTGATTATGGAGGAAGAAGAAGAGTAACTGGCCAAGTACAGTATCTATGGATTGGAAAGAAGAATGTTTTGAAATTTATTTTTGCATTTACAGTTCACACTCATGAGGAGAATAGCAAGATGGTTAAAAACCTTGTGTTTTCTGATAATTTAACCTAACTACAAGAACAATAAGTATTTTACAACTTGTTCAATGTTTCCAAGCCCTCATTTATTCTTCTCTTCCTCTATCACAAGGCTGCAGGTAAGATGGCTTCAGGCATAATTTCAGTAAGTCCCATCCTATCTACAATTCCTTTTACAGACATTTATTAATTACTCCCCCTCCCCCATATTACATGATTAACTTGCTTAGAATAGGGAGTTTTCATTCTTTCCCTTTCTCCAATATAAGCTCCATACGTTCAAGCTTCCTTGGGTTGCTACTGACTATCCCTTACTCTTAGATTCCCTGAAGCTCTTCAAATTATTTTGGCCAAACTCTTAAATTAGCTAGGATACCATATGTTCATTCACATGAAGAAGTACACGTACATCTGTAAAGAAATTTATATTTTTCATGAGGTTTTTATAACTAACACCTTTTGTTGCTAAATATTAGAATAGAAATTTATTATCAAATCTATTTTACAGAAATAGAAAGCTGAGTAACAGGAGAAATACCATGACTCACTAACTGTCCAAGTATCACGTGTAAACTAGGAGACCGACCATCATTATAACAAAGTCACAGTCCCTTCTTTTTCCCTGCTATACCACTTACAATGAAAAAATTTTTTAAAAACTATATAAATCATTGATTTTAATAGTAATAGTTAACACTTATTAGGCATTTAATAAATCATAGTTTCTCATCTGTGAATGTATTAAAAACACTTAGCTCATATATTAAAAAAAAAGAATAACTTTGCATTCATTTTGACCCATATCTATGAATATGAATAAAATAGCACTTACCTTACAAGGTTATGCAAGTATTAAATGAGTTAGTAAGTGTTTAGAACAAAATGTGATACAGAAGAAGCACCCAATAAATGTTAGCTGTTAAAAAAAGAAAGAATAAAAGAATAAAGAAAGGAGGGAAGGAAGTAGAAAGGAGAAAAGGAAGTTAAAAAGGGGAAAAGGAAGGAAGGAAAGATAAGATAGAGGGAGGAAGAGAGGGAAGGAGACAAGGAAGAAGGAAAATTTGGTTAAAATTAGGACATGTCTTTATAAATAATGCTTCACTTTTTGCTTGTTTTGTATTCCAATACCTGTTATATCATAGACCTTTATTTAATAATTATAAAACTTGCAGTAATCACTATGGAATTCTCATATTGTCTTATGCAGAAAGAATTCTAGCTTTCTGGTATAATATAAAGTAATCTACGTGATTCAGTTACCAAAGCTAGTCCAAAATCAAGTATAACATCCGGGTAGTCTGTCATATATTTTTTTAATTGATCCATGTAAAAGAAATAAAAAGAAAATTTTTAAAAACTTAATTTTCTTTAGATGGAATCCAAATGTATTTTTAAAAGACAATAACAGATACAAAGCCAACATATTTACTGGAATGTTAAGTAATCTAAGATTGTTTTAAAAATCCAAATATGAAGGATATGATACTGTGTTGAACACTTATCTAATATGTCTTTGACAGTGGCACAAGAGGTATTTGTTGGATTTAGGGTAAACATAGTATCAATTTTAAAAGGCAGAGCTGTAGCCAAAATATCATCTGTACCCACAGGACAAAGAGCTGAAGATGGCCAGAGCAGTTGGAAAGGAGGAAGTAACATCTGCATATTAACTCCCTCAAATCCTGATCACTGAACCAATAGCAAGCAAAGAAGTGGCTGTTAAAATGCTCAATGAAAAGTAACAGCTGGAAGCTGAAACGTGAGCCTTAAGAAAATTTTAGCAAAACAAATCCAGCAATATGTAAATAGGATAATACATCATAACAAAGCAAGATTTAGCCTAGGAATGCGACATTAGTTTAATATTCAAAAATATAATTAACCAATGTAATTCACCATTTTAACAGGCTAAAAAATGTATGGCCATCTCGATAAACATGGAAAGAGGATTCAACTTAACAAATTCAATACCTAGTCATGATTTAAAAAAAAAAAAAGCTATCAGCCAACTAGATATAGAAGGGAACTTCCTCAAACTGATACAAGGCCTTTACAAAAGCCTACAGGTAAATCATAACTAATGGTCATAGTCCAAGTTCTTTCCTCCTGATATCAGAAAGAAATATACTTGATTTGTTCTTGATATCAGGAACAAAGAGAATATTAGTTTTCACTACTGCTGTTCAATGTTTTACTGAAGATTCCATCAAGTTAAATTAGGCAAGAAAGAAAATAAAAGGCACACAGATTTGGAAGGAAGATAGAAAAATTGTCTTTTTTTACAAGCTATATTATCATCAATATAGATAATCCAAAGGAATCTAATAAAAAAGCTGTAAGAACTATTAAGTGCAGTTTAGCAAGCTCCCAGGAAAAAGATCAATATATAAAATGAACCCACTGTATTTCTAAACAATACAAGAAAACAGCTGGAAAATAAAATTTAGAAAATAATACCATTTGCAATAGCACCAAAAACTAAAATACCCTGGGTGAAAGTTAACAAAACACATGCAAGACCTATACCCTGAAAATAGCAAAATATTGCTGATAGAAATTAAAGACCTAAATAAATAGAGAGAGATACTACATTGATGGATTAGAAGACTCAATATTGTTAAAATGTCAATTGTCTCCAATATAACCTACAAATTTAACACAAGCCTGGTCAAAATCCCTATAGGCTTTTTTATAAAAATTATCAAGTGAATTCTAAAATGTTTATGAAAATGCATAGGACACAGAATAGCCAAAACAATTTTTAGAAATAATAAAGTTGTAGGATATATACTACCTCATTTCAAGGTTAATATCAAGCTAAAGTAAGGAATACATATAATGCATTAAACATATACTATATGCATATATCACAAAGATAAGTGATCAAAATAATGACAGACATACAGCTCAATGAAACAGAATAGAGAGTTCAGAAATTGATTCATTTATACACACACACACACAGAGTCATGCATCACTTAATGATGGGGATACATTCTGAGAAATGTATTATTAGATTATTTCGCTGTGCAAACATCAGAGAGTGTACTTACCCAAACCTAGATGGTATAGCCTACTACCTAGGCTATATGATATAGTCCTATTGCTCCTAGACTACAAACCCATATGGCATGTTATTGTACTGAATACTGCAGGTCATTATAATACAATGGTATCTATATATCTAAACATGGAAAAGGTACAATAAAAATATGGTAGATTAAAAATATGGTACAGTAAAAATATGGTAAAATTAAAAATGAAACACCTATTTAGAGTACTTACTATGAATACAGCTTCCAAGACTGAGGTTGCTCTGGGTGAGTCAGTGAGTGAATATGAAGACCTGGGACGTTACTGTATACTACTTTAAACTTTATAACTGTATACTTAGGGCATACTAAATTTCTAAAAAAAATAATTTTCTGCGCTGGGCATGGTGGCTTACTCCTGTAATCCCAGCAATTTGGGAGGCTGAGATGAGAGGGTCACTTGAGGCCAGAAGTTCAAGACCAGCCTGGGCAACATAGTGAGAACCTGTCTCTACAAAAAATAAAAAATAAATTAAAAAATTAGCCAGGTGTGGTTGTGCGCACGCCTATAGTCCTAGCTACTCTGGAGGCTGAGGCAGAAGTGAGCTCAAATTGCACTCCAGCCTGGGTGACAGACTGAGAACCCATCTCTTAGAAAAAAAAAAAAAGATTACTGACCTAATTAGTAAAAGCAAAAACTATGAAACTTCTAAAAGGAAATAATGGAAAAATTACTTGTGACCTTGAGTTAGGCAAAGATTTTGTAGATAAAAAAAGCATGAAAAAGAAAACTTGCCTAAGTTGGACAACATCAAAATTAAAAACCTTTCCTCTTTAGAAGACATTGTTACGGACATGAAAAGATAAGCCATAGAGTGCAAAAAAATATTACCAAAACATACATCTGAGAAATGATTTCTATTCAGTATAAATAAAATTAATGCTTTCAATTAAATACCAGAAGACAAACAATCCAATTTTTAAAATGAACAAAAGATTCGAACAGACTTTTCATCAAAGAATATATATGAATGAAAAATAAGCACATGAAAAAATGCTCAGCATCATTAGTCATTAGGAAAATGTAAGTTAACACCACAAATGAGAATGGTTAAAATTCTAAAAAACTAACAAGAGCAAGTGTGGGCCAGGATGTGGAGCGACTGTAACTTTACAAATTGCTGTTGGGAATGCAATATGGTACAGCTAGTTTGACAGAACACAGTTTGACAGATTTAGCCAAATTCAGAATTTCTTCTGCTCATCAAAAGACACTGTTAAGGAAATGAAATGGAAAACCATAGACTGGGAGGAAATACTCTAAATACATACTATATCTGACAAAGAAATCAGTCTACATTATATAAAGAAGTTCTACAAATCAATAATAATAAGAAAAAAATAACCCAATTAAAAAAAGTCTAAAGAAGTAAACAGTGAGGACTGACTAGAAGCTGGTAAGGGAGAACTTTTGAGGGTGATGGAAATTGCTCTGTCTTCACTGGGGAAATGGGTGCTTAAGTGTGTAAGTTTATCAAAACGTCAATTTGCACACATAAAAGATCTCTGCATTTCACTATATGTAAATTTTACTCCAATTTTAGCAAACTAAAAAATAATGTTAAAGCTATATCATTGATTTACTTTTTTAAAAAGCCATCTGTATCTAGGCTTATAATACTTGGGTTTCATACTGTTACCAAAATGAAAGCACTTTGTAAATTACTACAGTGGTATAAAGTATTATTCCTATAAACTGAATGTTTGTATCCGCTCCCCCCGCCCCTGCCTCATGCCAAACTCATATGGTGAAACCCTAATCCCCAAGGATGGTATTTGGATGTGGGACTTCTGGGAGGTAATTAGGATTGAAGTAGATCATGAGGTTGGAGCCCCCAGGATAGGATCAATGCCCATATAAAAAGAGGAAGAGATGGCACATCTCTCCCTGTGTGCACAAACCAAGGAAAGGCCACGAAATGACACAACCAGCAAGAGAGCCTTCACCAAGAACCTGACCATGCTGGCACCCTGATCTCAGACTTCCAGCCTCTGCAACCATGAGAAATAAACATTTGCTGTTTAAGCCACCCAGTCTGTGGTCATTTGTTATAGCACTCTGAACTAAGACAACTATTAATGCCACTTCAACAAAAATATATTAGGTTATTAAGTATGAAATGTCTGATTTCCTTAAGTACTAAGTTTGATAGTTGATATCACTGACATTTCACTTTGACACTTGTTTTATTCTTATTGTGAAGGTACATCCTCAGTCTTGCAAATGCATGTTTTGGCTTGAGATTATCTTTCAAATTTTTTTAGAGCAATTTTTGTGAAACCATGGATAAGTCAAAGTTCGTGTTATTTTCAAATATGAATTCCATTGTGGAACTAATGCTGTGCAGACAGCTTGAAATATCAATGAAGTGTTTGGGAAGGATATGGCTAATGGACACACAGTACATCTATGCTTTGAAAAGTTGTGTTCTTGTGATTTTCATCTTGAAAATGAGCCATGTGGGCAACCTGAGACCAAGGTGGATAATGATGAGCTGAGAGCTATAGTGGAAGCGAATCCATCTCAACCTACATATGAATTTTTTCATTTTTATATATGATATTCCAGTAATAAATGGACCTTAGCATGATATTTCCAATATCCTTCCCAGTATGGATCAGCCATGTATTTATTGACCTTTGTAGCTGTTAAGAGTTCAACTGGCTAAAGTCTTAAGAAGTTTCCTAAATCCTTCATCTCTTTGTAATTGTTAATTTTGCATCAGTGCTACTTCTCCCTCTAATTCTATCTTTTCTACCCTTACTAAGGCCACTGTGCTCCTGATCTTTAGTCATCTGCTGCCTACTCCCAATGTATACTGTCACCAATTCCTGCCCACAGCAAATGAGCTTCTACCTTCCAGTTGCTGGTACCCTCATCTTCTCTAGTCTGACTTCCTGAATATCTTACCTTGACTGACTTCCTAGATGCCAGACCACCTAGCACACTTCTGATCACAGATTACCACAGATTGCCACCCCCTGAACTGACCTGCAGGTTTACCCACATTGACACACTGGAGCTCCTTGACTATGGATCCAATACCAGAATAGACCCTGTGCACCGTGCTCTCTTCCACTCAGCTCCAAGTTCTCCAAACTCTGTCAGGTTACATGTGGCATCAATAACTGACAGGAATTTTGGTAGAATAAAAACTGGCTTCCATCTTTTAAAAAGTCTTATCTGATATATTTTTAATGAAGCCCATAGAATTTTAATCCAATGTGATGAATAAAAATAGATCAAAGTCAATGTTAAAATGAAAGACAATAATGAGAAAAGGAGAGCCAGACAGAAATCAAGGGTCACAGAGATGGGCAAGGGAGGAAATAAGAAAAAGTGATGAAAGAGACAGAGATGAAGAGAGAAACAGAGAACCAAAAATGAAGAACTGACAGAGGCAGAGAGATAGAGAAAGAAATCAAGACATGAGCCAGAAGTAAGGAGAGAGAAAATCAAACAGAGGCAGAGAGAAAGAGGAAAGGATACAGAGATCAAGGTTCCTCAGAGAGAGAAGGGAAGAAAGAGGAATCCACCCACTCTTCCCTGTCCCCTTCCCACTGTCATCCATCTCTCCTGAAGAAAAACAGATAAAATCAAAAACTCATCACCCTAACCCTAAATATAAATCATATCTACTCTGCTGTAGTGGAAATTAGTGATGATCAGGGATTTCCATTTCAATGAGTTTATGGGGAAAGGATGGAAGCTATTAGCACACACACATACACACACATACACACACACACACACATACACATACACACACACACACAGCTAGTGCCTTCTTAGCATCCCTCTGTCTGCTCTTACATCCTCCCTCAAATTGATTTTAGGATTATCCAAGTTGCACAGAGCAAGAAACTACAAGAACCTTGTAAGTAAGGCAAAGGCTTCTGAACCAGAGGGAGGAACCTGGCCAATTCTATGCATTCTTTCTTCCCCTCAAGTCTCAAAAGACATTCTCTGAGGAGCATGACAACTCTTCCCCCTTGTCCTTGTTCAGAATACTCTCCACTCTCTCTGAGAAAATGCCCTCATTCTTTCAAGTTCCAACCACAGCTTTTTCAGGGACAGAGTCGTGTCTGCCTCTGTGCTTTGGGCATGCAGCATAGGGCCTGCTACACAAAAGCCATCAGTGTCTATTAAGTGAATAAATGGATGCTGGCTCTAGACATATATGTATACACACACATACACACATTACACATGTGTACTGTTCATGTACACACAAACTTTCATAATAAGGAAATTTTTTCATAGTACTAACAACAATTTCCTCCTAGTAAGTCCTCTCTAAATCTATTCTCCATCCAGTGTTCTCAACACCGTTGATGATGTTATCATCACCCAACTACTCACCCCAGCTAAAAACTCTCTCATCTAATCAGGAAGGCCTGTCGACCTTTGTCTTCTAAAAGTCTCCTGCTTTATCTCCCATGCTGTCTATCCACATGCCAAAAGAAAACTCAAACCCTCCTGAATGGGTATCCTCAAACCTTTCCCCCACGTTGTTGCCCATAAATAACCTGTATAATCAGGTCACATTCCTCCTGAGATACTTTCAGTGGAAATCCATAAGGAAATAGCTTCCCATTTCTTCAGGATTAACAGCAAACTCCCATTTTGGTATTGAGAACTTTTCCAATTATATCCCAACCCACCTTCCCAAAATCACTTCCTACCCCCTTTCTCCCCATCTCTAGCCACATCAAATCAAATTTCTCATTATTCCCTAAACACTCCTGCTTTTCCCCTCCTTGAGGCCTATATTCACAGTCAGTCACATTTTCTTTCTCTCCCTTTCTCCACATCTGAATCTTTGAAAATTCATCTCAAATTGCATCTCGTTCCTCAATCCGATCACTGATTCTAGGGAGACTTAGTCATTCCTGTCTCTGGGTTTCCAATGCACTTGAAAAAGATACTTATTTTTCCTCAAATCACAATGTACAGTAATTATTTAAGTATCTTTCTTCTCCATTACACTGTGAGTTGTACATGTGTAGACAGTCTCATTGACTTTTTAAAGCATCCCAGAACTTAGCACAGAATGTTGCAAACAGTATGGCTCCAATAAGTATGCGAAGAATAAATAACATACCTTTCTGTGCTTTAATAAGTTGCTTTCCAATTTCTAGAGTCACAAAGACTGTACCATTTAGAACTATGTCAGTGATGGTCTTCCAAGCATTAGGAGAGAGTCTTTCAGTGGGAGAAATAAAATTTCCTGCTGCATTGTTTATCACAATCTAATAAATGAATAAAGCAAATTATTAAAACTTTTAGATACAGAAAAACATTTTCCCTCCAGACCTTTTATTTCTGAAACTTATTAATCCAAATAATACAATAAAGCTGAAATTCATAGTCAGCTATGAAACAATACCAAGAAATTTGCTTCCATTTTATGGTTTTTGAGTCTGTGAAAATCTCCTATGTTATTTACCAAATTTCAGAATCTTAACCCCTATCTTTAAATTAGGGTAGACTCTTATTATTAAGAAAATTAATACAGGCTGGGTACGGTGGCTCATGCCGGTAAGGCTAACACTTTGGGACGCCAACACAAGAGGATCGCTTGAGGCCAGAAGTTCAAAACCAGCCCAGGCAATAATAAAATCCTGTCTTTACAAAAATTTTTTTAAAAATTAGCCAAGCATGTGGAATATACCCCTGGCCCCAGCTACTAGGAAGGCTGAGGCAGAAGGATTGCTTAAGCCCAGGAGTTGTAGGCTGCAGTGAGCTATGATGATACCACTGCACTGTAGCCTGAAAGAGTGAGAGTTTGTCTCAAAAACACAAAAACAAAAATTAATACAGATTAAGAATATTTACCATATGACTACACTTTATTTCAAGGAAATCTCAAGAAATACATTTTAATTTCTTGTGTCATTTTAGTTTAATTCACCCAATGAAACTCTTGGTTGGTGACCTGTTTGTTCATTACTAATAAAGATTCTTCTTAGTTCTATAGCTTATTGAATATTATTGGTGTCTCTGAAAATAGCTTTTACAGAGAAAAGTGCTCTCTTTGAGACTAATGGAAGAAATGGCTTCTATCTAACAAATGAACCAAACAACAGCAAAATACCCATGTATATCTCAAGTCATACGTGGAGAAATTTGGAATTTCTTGTGGCTTTTCTTGTTTGTATTGTTCTCCTCCACTGAAAGAGATAATCAAAACTTATTACGAAAAACAAAGAGCATGAATCATTTAAACTAGATACTGTGCTCTTGGATAACTGCTCTTGTTATTTCGTAATCTTATTAAATAAAATGAAATCCAGTTTGTTCTATGATCGATCATAAATGTATGTTTTAAGTGTTCCTGAAAGGAAGTAGTGTAGCAATCCTCCTGATCTGTTCTTGCTTTAAGCAGAGCTGGCGTTTTCCTAGGGATGGAAAATAGGTGCCTCCCAACACACTACTTGCTCACATCAGCATTTTACTTCCTTCGTGCATCTGGGTGTTTTTTTATCAACATCAGATGCCTTTTACTTTGGTCTCATCACCAATTGCACTTACATCAGGATGTCCTGCAATTTTGATCAGCTCTGACACAGTGTTTTTAACCATTTCAGGATCTCTCACATCACAGTGAATTGCGTGAACCTACAAAATAACAAAAAGAAAAAAGAATAATACATTTTACAGATATCCTAAACCAAAAACGTGAGTACATTATTCAAACACATTATAATTCCTGAATCTAAATTAAATGACTGCTTTCTAATGTACCTTATTTCCAGTCTCAGAAGAAATTTGTTCTGCAGTAACTTTCAAAACATCAATCTTCCTAGAAATAAACATATGGCATTTTCAGTAAGTTCTAAAATATCTTTATATGTTGATTTTTAATTTCATAAAGAATATAGAAAATCTATAGCTTGAAGAAAAGCATTTCTGAGAAAATATGAGTTATATCTAAATACAAATCAATTTGAAGGAATTCATTTTCTAAAAGTCAAATTTAAATAATTTTTACATATCTGATACTAATTTATTAAATTATTCACTTTAAACCAGTTGCTTCAGCACTATCTACTTATACATTTAAATTATTTCCTCAATTAGAATCATTGTTCTTTTGCTCAAGCCAGCTTTACAAAGAAAATACATTCATGGTATAATGTTAGTAGGTTTTGTACCAAATTTATGAGTTCAGATAACCTACATACATTCAGAGTCTCATGCTTTTGAAGAAACACAAAACATAAGCCATGAATATAAATTATGTAGCATTAAACTGAAAATAATATTTTAAAACAATACATTAAAAAAATGTTCTGGCCAATTTGCAGCTGTGAATGACGTAGGGACTACTGTTCTGATGACTACTTGGTCTACCTAAAATGTTATACCGATCAAAATTGGAGGAAGGGGTGGATTTTTTTGACCAGTCCCTAGATCAGGCATTCTCAAACTACGGCCCGCAGGCCACATGCGGGTGTTTTTGCCCGTTTGTTTTTTTACTTCAAAATAAGATATGTGCAGTGTGCATAGGAATTTGTTCATAGTTTTTCTTAAACTATAGTCCAGCCCTCCAATGGTCTGAGGGACAGTGAACTGGCCCCCTGTTTAAAAAGTTTGAGGACCCCTGCCCTAAAGCCTCATACTCACATAGCTATAGGGTACCAAGATAGGCCTACATAAGAAGAAATTCCTTCCACATGGTCTCACTCTTCCTATATTTATCATAATAGACGTTTTGAAATAGTTGTCAGCCTTAATAGAAAATGGAAGGATTACAGCCATTATTCTGGTACAAGGTTAATGATCAAATAAAACAGTAACTATAATCACTCCTACTGAAAACAAAGCAAACTCCATGTAGGTAGTACTTTTTTTTTTTTTAATATATACACATATTTTTTTAGATGGGTCGCACTATAGACTGGTCTCAAACTCCTAGGCTCAAGCAATCCTACCTCCTGTAGTCCCACCAAGTAGCTGGGACTATAGGTACAGCCACCATGCCTGGCTCCAAGAAGTACTTTTAACTTCAAGTACAGAAAAAAAAAAATTCTATCACTGAATTTGGGAATGTAAACATCATCAGTTCTATAACTGTCACTATTTCTATCATCTCAAATTATAACTGACTTTTTTTTTTGGTTTTTAGATGTTTTTAAAAGGTTTATTTTATTTGGTTTTCATTTTTAAAATTGCCTTTTTCCAAGGAGATTTATTTAAATAACCTAAAGAATATTTCATATAAGATTAAGTTGCAAATCAAACAACTCTGGCAAATGGTGTTTTCAATACTATGGCACAGAACAGTTTCATACATACACTCCTGCCAAGCAACTTGCTGAGACAGACTTACCGGCTGGCTATCACACACTGAGCACCCAAACTGGACAGAAGAGTTGCCATTCCTTTACCAAGGCCAGTACCTCCCCCGGTAATGAACGCCACTTTTCCTTGAAAACTATTAGGTGGCAACATCGCTTTTTGAAGGGGTGGAAAGAATTTAGACTGTACAGCTTCAGTGTTTTGATATAATATTTTCGTCCCATAACTGAAAAACTAAAAGGGGAAAAAATGAGTTGAAATTTGCATACATGCATTTCCAAAAAAGAGATGAATTTTTTAAAACTTAATTGAGAATTTTACATTAATCAAAACCTCAGACTAACACAAACTCACTGCAAACATGTTGGTGTTGCACTTAATCAATTATTATTCTCTTGCTTTCTGAATGTTAAATAACATAGTGGAATGGTTAAAAAAGCATGGGCACCGGACCTAGACCACATAAGACAAAATTTTCACCCTAGCCATATAACCTTCAGCAAGTTATTTAACATCTCTGTGCCTCAGTTCCTTCATCTATAAAATGGGGACTATAAAAGAACCTTCTTAATAGGATATATGAGGATTACATGAGTTAATAAGTAAAATACCTAGAGCAGTATGTATCTCATAGTAGGCACTATAGATGCTAGCAGGTGTTTGCTTAAATTTAACTTTTAAAAAATTAATTGAAAGCATTTGTGTCCTTTAACAAGAATAATTTGGATAAAAATTTTGATTCACAGATTCAAAATTTTGAAAATTATAAAAAATTCTTTTTTATAATTAAAATTATAAAGAAATTATAAAGAAAATTATAAAAAATTATAAAAAATTTTAAAATTTTTAAAGAAAATTATAAAAAATTCTTTATAATGTTTATTAAATCAAATGCTTTTTCCCATGTTGTCTTCTAGCCAAAAAAATTAGAACAGAGAGAATATTTGTTATTTTTTAAATGAGGAGAAAAAATCAATCCATTTTGAACTAAAAAAATATTTGTATTGCCCTACTTTATATTTTACAGCTTATAGTCACATTACTTGTAAAAATCACTGCCATCGTCTCACATTTAATTATACAAACAAACTTTAAGTTTGAACATAATAACAAACAAAAAGAGCTAGCATTCATTAAATAGCTACCATATGCCAGGATTAGATATCAAATTATCTAATCTTCAAAACAACCACATGAAATAGCTATTATTTTTATTCCATTGTACAGGTTGAGCTCAGAGAAATTAAAAATATTTTCAAAGTTGTAGAACTAAGATTTAAACATAGACTGATAGGCTCCAGAGCCTTCTCTCATAACTACCTTGCATATTGCCTCTGTCTGTTCTCTGAGCTTCTGCTAAGCTTAATGATCACACCAGGGTGGTATATGATATTCTATCAGGTCATGGTTGTAAGATTAAAACTCCAGAATCTGTCATTTCCTGCTAGGCTATTCCTATAAGCTAGATAAGCTGCTATCAGTTGATCCAGGATATCTAGAAATTTATCTTAAGGAAATAATTAGAAATGTGGTCAATGACTTAGGCTAAGGTTGTACATTAACTGGAAATTGCATAAGAAAATGCTTATGATGTAATGTTAAATAAAAACAACACCCAAATAATTTATAGTATGTCTTTAACTATAACTAAAAATATATGCTTAGAAAAATCCCTAGAAGTAGTATGTAGTAGATTCAATATTTGCCATATGCCAAGGTCTCCTAAAGACTTCCCTTATAATAGCCCTAAAAGGTAAATTTTATTCATACTCCTATTTTATAGATAAGGAAATTGAAGCACAGAAAGATCAACTAACTTTTAACTATAAAATACTGATGAATGAAATTAAAGAGGATACAAACAAATAGAAAGACATCCCATGCTCATGGGTCAGAAGTATTAATATTGTTAAAATGACCCTACTACCCAAAGCAATCTACAGATTCAATGCAAGCCCTATCAAAATACCAATGACATTCTTTACAGAAATAGAAGAAAAATCCTAAAATTTATATGGAATCACAAAAGACCCCAAATAGCCAAAGTGATCATGAGCAAAAAGAACAAAGCTGGAGGTATCACACTACCAGACTTCAAAGTATACTACAAAGTTGTAATAACCAAACAGCCTGGTACTGGCATAAAAACAGACCCAGAGATCAATGGAGCAGAATAGAGAACCAAGAAATTAATCCAGATATCTACAGCCAACTGATTTGTTGACAAAGGTGCCAAGAATACTCATTGAGGAAAGGACAATGTATTCAATAAATGGTGCTGACAAAACTGGATATCCATATGCAGAAGAATGAAACTAGAATCCCACCTCTCACCCTACATAAAAATAAACTCGAAATGGATCAAAGACCTAAATGTAAGAGCCCAAATTATAAAACTATTAGAAGAAAACATAGGAGAAATGCATCAGGACATTGGTCTGGGAAAAGATTTTATGAGTAAGACGTCAAAGGCACAGGCAACAAAAGCAAACATAAACAAATGGGATTATATCAAACTAAAAAGCTTCTGTATAACAAAGGAAACAATCAGCAGAGTGAAAGTGGAAAGACAATCTACAGATTGGGAGAAAATACTGCAAACTACTCATCTGATAGTAGATTAATATCCAGAATATAAAAGGAACTTAAACATCTCAACAGCAAAAAAAAATTTTTTTTCAATTAAAAATGGACATATGATCTGAACATTCAGACATTTCTCAAAAGAATACATATAAATAGCCAACAAATATATATAAAAAATGTTTAACATGACTAATCATCAGGGAAATGCAAAGCAAAACCACAATGAGGTAACATTTCACCTCAGATAGGATGGCTAATATCAAAAAGACAAAAAATGGCAGGGCAGGTGGCTCACGTTTGTAATCCTAGCACTTTGGGATGCTGAGACAGGAGGATCCCTTCAGGCCAGGAGTTCAAACAAGCCTGTGCAAGAACCCATCTCTACAAAAAATTTTTTTAATTAGAAGGGCATGGTGGCACACACCTGCATCCCAGCTACTCAGAAGGCTGAGGCAGGCAGATTGCCTGGGCCCAGGAGTTTGAGGTTGCTGTGAGCTATGATGATGCCATCGCACTCTAGCCTGGGCAACAGAGCAAAACCCTGTTTCACAAAAAAATAAGTAAATAAATAAATAACAAATGCTTTCAAGGATGCAGAGAAAAGGGAATTTGTACACCTTGTTGGTGAGAATATGAACCAGTATAGCCACTATGGAGAACAGTATTGAGGTTCCTCAAGAAAACTACAAATAGGACCACCATGATTCAACAATCCCACTACTGGGAATTTATCCAAAGGAAAGGAAATCATTATATTAAAGAGACATCAGCACCTCCTACTATTCACAATAGCCAAGATATTGAATCCACCTATGTTTACAATAATGAATAAAGAAAATGAATGAAGAAAGTGAATGAATAAAGAAAATGTGGTATAATATATATACACAATGGAATACCATTCAGCCATAAAAAAGAATGAAATCCTGTCATTCCTGGCAACATGGATGGAACTGGAGGACATATGTTAAGTGAAATAAGCCAGGCATAGAAAGTTAACCACCACGTGTTCTAACTCATATGTGGAAGCTAAAAAAAATGTTGATTTCATATAAGTAAAGAGTAGAACAGAGGATCTCAGAGGCTGGAAATGGTAGGGAGAAGAGACGGATAGGGAGAGATTTGTTAAAGGATACAGAATTATAGCTAGACAGGAGGAATAATTTTTCATGTTCTATATTACTACAGGATAACTACAGTTAACAATAATATATGATATAGTTTCAAATATCTAGGAGGAAGATATTGAATGTTCCCAGCACAAAGGAAATGATAAATGTTTTAGATGATGGATATGCTAATTACCCTGATCTGATACTTTATATGTATCAAAACATTACTACATACCCCATGAATATGTACAACTACTATTTGAAAAAATAAAACTTAAACAAGATAAACAATAATAATTAGTAAAGATTTAAATCCAAGATCTATTTGACTTCAGATCACACTCATTCCTTTACACAATTACTTCTAAGGAATGGGATTATGGATGTCTTTTTATTTGATTGGTTTTTAGTATTTTTCAAAACCTATCTAATAGGTATGATTTGATTTTATAATCAGAAAAAAACCATTACTGAGAGACAAAATTTGTGATCGTGTATAAAATAAATGGAGAAAATAACTGGTAAAGGAAAGTATATAAAGGCAAAAATACCACATCAGATAATAACAATGCCTAGTAAGAGTCTATAATGTAACAGGTTATTACATAGCACAGTCTTGCCCATTTTATCTTATTTGATCTGATCAATACTGATCTTATGAATCTATTTCCTCATCAAATCAAAAGGGAAGACATTGATACACTATTTTAATTCACATTACCTGCTGGCATTCATAGTACATGTCAATATGAATTCCAACCATCTCTTTGCCTAAAAGAAAGCTGTTCATGTCAACACATGGACCCACAAGACCCATGGAGATGATCAGATCACATAGCACCATACTGTGGTCAACCTCCTATTTCTACAAAGAAACATCCTAAATAACCTGAAATAGTACTTTGGCCATTTCTTTTTGCATTACAAAAAGTGGACACAAACAGGCTTTTAAAGATTTTCAAATCTTGCTTTGTGGTTTTTCTAAAAATAAGTTGTTTAGAAATAAGTTGTTTGCAAAAATAAAAATAACACTTTTCATACTAAGATAGATTTCTCTGGAGATCTTTAGTGACCTAAAATTCTTAAAACTCTTTAAAGTCTTCCAATTTTGGCAATACAGATTTATTTTTTAGTGTGAGAAGTCCTAAATCTCTCCCCTCCAAAATTCACTATCACCCACCCCACCCCCACCATACTTATCATTTTCTTTTATCATATAAACAATATCTTCCTCTTTCCTGTATTCTGAAATGATAGCATCCAAACTAATGAGATTCATGGGATGTCACACTTCTAACCCTCAAAATGGAAATTCTGAGTCTTGACTCGGTCCCTTCCCTAGAGATTAAGAACTGTGTATCAATGAGATACATACCTAAATTACTTAAATATTTTGCCTAGTCTATATTGTCTAAAGCAAATATCTAAAACAGAGGTAGACTGCTGATCCCAGGCCAATATGTTTTGTTAGGCTTGCCAAATATTTTGAAAATTACAGTCAACATTTAGATACTGGGAGAATTCATATAAAAATCAGAACCTATGCCAAAGTTGGGTTCTACATGGTTAAGTAAAACCATGGCTGCTCCTCTGGGACAAGGCCTGAGCCCAGCTCCACCTCACACAAGTATCAAAAAAAAATGGTATTTTTTTTTTTTTGCAACATAAATAAATTTCTGAAATTTATCTTAAAAATTTATAAGATAACATAGAAGTTTCATGTAAAACTAATTTCTATGAAAATAATATTTTAGTGTTTTACATACATTAACAAAATCCAGTTTTAAATCTGTAAAAATCATACAATAATAGATTCTCATATGCAAGTTGTGAGGCCAAATGACTTAACATTTAAATAACCCTTAGCTTAGCTATTTTACCATCATCATCACTATTGATCAGGCCTCCACATTAAAATCCCATCCCTCAAAAATATCAATGCCTTTCAAAGTCAAAAAGACAAAGCTAAACTCTTGAGCATGGCATTCAAGCCATTGGGCAATATGGCTTCAACCTACCTTCCTAGTCCCACTTCCTGCCCATTCTACCACAGTAGCAGTAAACTCTACACTCACCAACCCTTTAGTATTCACAGAACTTTCCAAGCACTTTTACCATCTGGCCTTTCTTGTCAGTCCAAACTACCCACTCTCTTTCTACACCTACCAGTATCAGCCTTCGAAATCAGGCAACAGTTGCAACACCTCTGTTGACACTTTTTTATCAGGTACCTCTTAAAAACAAGCAAGTGAATGGCTTCCATGCTAGACTGTGAGCACTCAAGGAGGCAAGAACACTACCTTATTGATCACTGTCGTCGTATTTCTGGCACCAGTTAGGCATTCAGTAAATGTCTGTTTCACTGTACGTAACAATGGTTGGCCAGGCTCCAATTCCATTCAAGACATGTAGAGTCTTTTGTGATATGGTATAAACCCAGTTCTTTGCCACTTGTTTTAAAAAGTTAAAAGCCATTTCCAATGATCCTAAATTATGGCACCATAAGTTGGTTTAAACCCAAGAAAAGAAAATCCAATAGAATTGATATGTGAATATTAACATCAATTACAAATAGAAAAGCTGGACAAAGAACTTAAAAAGGTAGTCCACACAAACAAAAAAACATATATACAATCATATTTATAATGGAATTAGTATAAACAAAAGGAAATGTCATTTTTCTCTCACCAGACTGTGTAAGGTTCAAAATTTTGTAATGAATAATACAAGAAACAGCTTATTAGAGCCAGTCTTACTATCTGTTGATATGGATTGTGGCAACTTCTTTAGAGGCTGATTTGACAATATTTATTAAAATATTAGAAATACATCCTCTTTGACTCAGCAAGCTCACATTCAGGAATTTATCCAACACAAATAGTTACTTACGAAGGGAAGAGGAAGAAGCTATGATTAAAGATGTGCATTAAGATAAAAATGAAATTAAGAAAACAATTCTATTTATAATCATATTTAAAAGAGTAAAATACTAATACATTTAATAAAAGAAGTATAAGACCTGTAAATTGAAAACTACAAAACATTATTAAAAAATTAAAGAAAATCTAAATAAATTAAGAGACATCTGTGTTCATGGATCAGAAAACTTAATTTTGTTAAGAAGGCAATACTCCACAAATTGATGTACAAATTCAATGAAAGCACTATCAAAATACCAACTGGCATTTTGCAAAAGTTGACAAGCTTATCCCAAAATTGATATGGAAATGCAAGGGACTCAAAATAGCCAAAGAGATTCATTAAAGCATTATTTGTAATAGAAAAGACTGGAAAGCAATCATGCAAAGTTTCCATAAGCCATATACCCAATGAATTAGGGCACATCCATATAACAAAATACTATTACATGGACCTGTCATCTACTAAAAGGAAGAGCTAGAACTCCCGAATGTACACATTGCTACAGATATATTGTTTATTCAATCACTCAACAAATATTTGTTGAATGCCCACAATGTGGGGCATTGTGTGTTAAGTGAAAAACTCAAGGCAGAGAAATACATATGCTCCCATTAACGTGATTTTTAAAAATGTGGATATCTTCATACATATGTTGATAAATGCACAAAAATTGCTGGAAGAATCCACAAGAAACTATTCATAGTAGTAACCTTTTGGGAGAGGGACTTATATTGCTACTGTTTCCTTTCGTAATGCTTAAATGTTAAACATGTTCATAAATTAATTTTTCATTAAAAATAGTTAACACAAAACTGAATCATATATATAAGCACACAAGAAAAAATGTACAGGGAAACAAAGTTGTGACAAAACGAAAAATGGCCAAGAATCAGTCTCATGCTAAAGACACTATGCCTTACTTACAGTGTAAGTACTCTATACTCAACAATTAAGTATGAGCTATATTTAAAAAGACAATGAAACATTTTCGTATCTGTTTTCTTTGAATTTCTAAGTATCTGTTGGTTCAAGTCAAATGAATATTTTTGAGATCACATTTACTCTGGCTCAAACTCACATGATAAGAGCTTTGCAGACTAAGCCTTCACTGTCATATTAAAATGATATCTTGGCAAACACTGGAAAACTATATTTCTCAAAGGATGAGTTTGAAAAATGCATACCTCTGCATTCCCAAAGTATCTCATGTATTCCCTGCACATAGTAAGCCTTCCATAACTACTTCCCAATTTTAATTTTGTTCAGTGGCTAGAAGGCACTTCTCTGTGCCATCCATGTATTCTTTTCAGTGCTCAGGCCATTGCCACTTCAGCATATGTGGTTCTTGGCAGCAGGCATCTAGAAGTACAAGGAACAGCCAGGTGGGACACCCTACTCTATGTTCCAGTACAGAAAAGAATAGTCATGTAGAATGAAGAGCTGTCCCACTCCAAATGTCAATAGTGATCCTGCAAACTTTAAAAGAAGTGAAGTGCCCAAAGACTACTACAGCCATGGCTGGCCACAGGCCATGTTACACTCAAACTGTGTGTTTATGTGAATTGCTTGGTCACATCCACCCACTCCTTAACTTAAAGCAGGACACCGTGCAGAGGCTACTGATATTCTCGGTTTCTGCAGAGCACAGATCTCGTTGCCACAGCAACTTGAAAGTAAGGCTGAGCAAATACAAAAGGCCTAGCTGGACTCCAACCTCCAATGGCTAGGCTGAATTACACAGTTGCCAGTAGCAAGACAGAAATTACATTTTTGAGTTATGATCCATCATATAGAAGTAAACATGAGTCCTTGAAAAAGTAGGTGCTCTGTGCTACAGTGTGTACATCCCACTTTTATTACAGTACCGTCTATAGTTAGATGTGCACAAAACAGATGCTTACCCAATACTACACAATAAAGGGAGATAAAATCACAGAGATAAATCAAGAGGCAATTTGCAATTTTCAGTGGGGACCTTAACTTGTACCTTCACTCTGATTTGAGTACTCTCTTACTAATCCCCTGCCATGTTAGCCAAAACTACCATGACTATCTTTTTTGAACCAGAAATTAGAACCCCTGTTCTTTCAAAGGTTTTGTTTTGACTTGAGAATTTGCTTATATGAGAAAGTATTAGAAATAAAGACAACATTATAATTAGATATAGAGTATTCAGTTTATTTATTTTTAGCAAGTATTTATTGAGCATTTACTATGCCCCAGGTACTGTTAAAGGCAATGGTGATATAGAGAGAAACAAAACAGATACAACATTCTACCCTCAGTGAGATGATCTTTAAGAGGGTGAGGGATAAATAAACTATGGAAAATATTAAAATTTGTTACGCACTGTGGGGGGAAATAAGGCATAGACTAGAGGTAAAGCATTGCTACTTTAAATAGAGATGTCAGTGAAGGCCTTGCTGAACAGGTGACATTGGAGCAAAGAGTTGAAGGAGGTGAGGAGTGAGTCACAGGGTTTCAGGCAAAGGGAAGATTGAGAGCACAGGGAGTCTGCATAGTGCATGGAGGAAGAGTCAGGAGCTCAGTGTTGCTGAAGAAGGAGGGAAAGAGACAGGGGCAGGAGGAGAGGCTGGTTTTGAGGATGGTTCTGGCTGCTATGTTGAGAATGGAGTGTAGTGGGCAAGACTGGAAGCAGGAAGACTAGTTATGATGCTTGTGCAGGAAGTCAGGCAAGATACGATGATGGCTCAGACCAGGATGCTATCAGAAGAAGTGGTGGTGTAAGCAAATAAAATTACTTGTAAGTGCAAAAGTCCCAAAAAATGAGGATGAAATGAATTACCACTGTACCTAACATTACCTAGTCCCATTATGTCTTCTTTTTTCTTTAATTTTTTTTTTTTTGAGACAGAGTCTCACTCTGTTGCCCAGGCTAGAGTTCAGTGGCATCATCATAGCTCAAAGAAACTTCAAATTCCTGGGCTCATGCTATCCATCCTCCTGCCTCAGCCTCCCGAGTAGCTGGGACTATAGTCATGCACCACCAAATCTATTTTTTCTATTTTTTGCAGACCAGAGTATCGTGGGGGTCTTATTCCTGCTCAGGCTGATCTTGAACTCCTGGCCTTAAGCCATCCTCTGCCTGGGCCTCCCACAGTGCTAGGATTACAGGCATGAGCCACCACTTTTTTTTGATATTTAATATTTGCAAATGTTTATGGCATGCAGTGCATGTGATATTTTGTTATATGCACAGAAAGCATAATGAGCAAAGCCATGTATTTAGGATATCCATCACCTCAATTAGCCTTCTTGCCTCGGGCCCAATCTCATCACACTTTGACCTATTTCATTAAAAGCACATAAACGGGTCTCCTGCTTCCCGAAAAGATCAAGGCCATTCAACTGGGAGAGCTTTTTCTAGCTCGTTCACCTTCACCTCAATATCTCCGCCTGTCTCACCTTCACCTCAACACTACCTTTGTGTTCTAGAAAAAGTAAGATTTAAGTGTGAGCCAGAAAGAAGAAATGAAGACAGGTCAGATGGTCTAGGTCACTGGTGTAGGTGAGAGATACTGAGGGCAGCAGAAATAAAGAGCAGAGGTCAAGTTCCACACACATTTAACATGTCAATTAGCCTGAACCCAGAAGCCAACCAGCCAGTAAGAGTATGAGGAGAGCAAAGGATAACTGAGTTTTCTAGTTTCAGTGGCCTCTGCCGAGTGATTTCGTGACTGAAATGACTGGGTTAGCACAAGATGACCCAAGTTGGAGGACTGAGGATAACGAGTTCTGTACTAGAAACGGGACGTCTTTGGAATATTTAGGTGGAGGCATCTGAGCTGCAGTAGGAAATACAGTTTTGAAGCACAGAGAATAAATAGGGCTAAAGGTAAATAGCAACATCACTCCATCATTCGAGCAAGTATAGAAGCCTACGGTTCTGTCACTGCTTTTATGGCACAATGCAGTGTGGTTTCCCAGGCTGGAAAGGATCAAAACACTGACGTCCCCTTACTCTAGACTTAATTACAGTTACCCGGGCATCTCAATCTCAGAATGTTTCATCAACTTCAGAAGCGAGGAGCACAGGATGGCTAAGATGGCTGATCATTTTCTACCTGGAATTTTCTTTATAAACTAAGAGCTGTCAAACATCAGCGGAATGCTTTCTACTACGGGCTGTAAGCAACTCTGGCTAACCTTAGATTCCCTTCCTGTTTTGATGTGTTCATGGTGACCTTTGGGGAGTAATCTGAGATCTAGATTTTTTTTTTTTAAATATCATAAAGTTAGCTTTATAGTTTTAAAAGGAAGTTGGTTTTGAAACTTCTTTTTTTTTTATTTCGGCATATTATGGGGTACAAATTTTACGGTTTCAAAAAATGCCCTTTCCTCCCCCTTCCCCCACAAGTCTGAGTTTCCAGCGTGACCATTCCCCAGATGGTGCACATCTCACTCATTATGTATGTATAGGTTTTGAAACTTCTTCACATGTATACTTGAGCTCCGAGGCCAGGATTTATCTGCACAGCACTCCACCCTCCCGGGGACTCCCTGACACCCTTCTTCTCTTCATCTGACATATCCCACCCATCCCTAAGACCCATGTATTCCTCCTCCCCAATATCTTTCCTCTCTATCCACTGCCTGATTTCAAAGGCCCATATCTCACATCACTCACAATTACTGAGGGCCCATTCAGTGTCACCCCTTAACTGGTCTCCAGAGGACTGAAAACGTGATCATGTTACTTCTTTCCTTAGGATCTTCCAGTGGCTCCCAGGAGCTGCATGAAGTCCAGATTTCTTAGCTTCACACAGCACACCAAGGCTTCAAGAGCTAGCTCATTTCCCCTGCCTCATCGCCCTTGAAATCTACACTCAGGAAAACAAAATACTCAAGGATAGCATCACAAACTCTTTCCTACCTCGCTATCTTTACACAAATTGCTCCCTGCCATCACTCAACACTCATCATTCAAATTTATCTCTGAGAACTCTGACACCTTCCCTAACACTCCCAGATAGAATTAACATTCTCACCTCCACCTCTGTAACTTCACTGTCTATACACCAGTTTAGGAGTCCCAGTGCCCACTGCCACTGCAAGACTGACATCACTTACTCCCTTCTCCCTCCGGCCCCCTTAAATGCCTTCTTTCGGAGAGTGCACTGTCCTTAGCTCAGTGGCCAAAGACAGAAATCTGGACTTCATCTCACACCACCCTTTCAAACCATCCCGTCCAGTTTATTTTAGTCCTCAATAGCTCTAATGCTGACCTCTGTTCAGACACTCATCACTGCTGTTTTGCCTTCTGGTCTCCCTATCTCAAGTCTTACCTGTTGATATCATGTCCCCACTCACAATTTTGATGGCACCATTATCACCAGTCCTCAGCACTGTCCAGTCTTCCTTCCTCACCACCAACCAATCACCATAGCCCCTCAATTTACCTCCTAAATATCACTCAACTTTGAGTCTCTCTATATTCACTGCCATTTTCTAGCTAGGGCCACGGTCATTGCTCATTTGGAGAAAGAATTTCCCAGGGTTTGACTATCTGGCTTCATGGCCCATGCCTGCTCGCTGGCCTGTCTTGCACCACCTGCCTCCCTTTCTGGGCCTCTACACAGGCCACTCTCCTGCCTATACTCTCTTGCCTTTCCTACTCACCCTCTCCCCCTGGCTAACTCCTACTCATCCTTTGGGTCCCAGTTTCACTATATACCCCCCAAAAATACTCCCATAAAACTGAACACTCGCTGGAAGTCCTAGCCAAAGCAATCCGGCAAGAGAAAGAAATAAAAGGCAACATAATTGGGAAAGAGGAGGTCAAACTAACCCTTTTTGCTGACAATATGATCTTATATCTAGAAAACCCCAAAGAGTCCACGAAGAGACTATTGGAAATAATAAATAAATTCAGCAAAGTCTCAGATTACAAAATCAAAGTACACAAATCAGTAGCATTTCTATACACCAATAACAGCTAAGCTAGTAGTCAAATCAAAGACTCAATATCATTCACAATAGCTACAAAGAAAATAAAACACCAAGGTATATACTTAACTAAGGAGGTGAAAGATCTCTACGCAGAGAACTATAAAACACTGAGGAAAGAATCGTGAATGACACAAACAAATGGAAAAACATAACATGCCCATGAATCCGTAGACTCAACATTGTTAAAATGTTCATACTACCCAAAGTGATTTCCAGATTCAATGCAATCCCCATCAAAATACCAACATCATATTTCACAGATCCAGAAAAAATAATTCTATGCTTCGTTTGGAACCAGAAATGAGCCCAAATAGCCAAAGAAATATTAAGCATAAAGAACAAATCTGGAGGCATCATAGTACTAGACTTTAAACTATACTACAAGGTTATAGTAACCAAAACAGTATGGTTATTGGCACAAAAATAGAGACATAGACCAAATGAACAGAACAGAGAACCCAGATATAAAACCATACACATACAGCCAACTGATCTTTGAGACACACAACAATATACACTGGGGAAGAGAAGCCCTATTCAATAAATGGTGCTGGGAAAATTGGATAGCCACATGCAGAAGAATTAAACAGGATCCATATCTCTCACCACTCATAAAAATTAATTGAAGATGGATAAAAGACAATGTAAAAGCATGAAGCCATAAGAGTTTTAGAAGAAAATGTATAAAAAAACCTTCTATATATCAGCCTAGGCAAAGAATTTATGACAAAGACCCCAATGGCAATTACAGAAAAAACAAAAATAAATAAATTGAACTTAATTAAATCAAAAAGCTTCTGTACAGCTAAGGAAATAATCAACAGAGAAAACAGACAACTTACAGAATGGGAGAAAATATTTGAAAGATATACATCTGATTAAGGGCTAATAATCAGAATCTACAAAGAACTCAAGCAAATCAGGTAGAAAAAAAAAACACTTTTAAAAAGTGGGCAAAAGACATGAACAGAAACTTTTCAAAAGAATATAGACAAATGGCCAATGAATATATGAAAAATTGTTCAATGTCACTAATCATCAGGCAAATGCAAATTAAAACCACAATGAGATATCACCTTACCCCAGTTAGAATGATTTTTATTAAAAAAGTCCAAAAATAACAGATGCTGGCATGGATGCAGATAGAAAGGAAGGTTATACACTGTTGGTGGGACTGCAAATTAGTACAACCTCTACAGAACAGCATGGAGATTCCACAAAGAATTAAAAGCTGAACTGCCATTTGATCCAGCAATCCCACTACTGGGTATTTACCCAAAGGAAAAGAAGTTATTTTATGAAAAAGACACCTGCAATTGAATGTTTATTGCAGCACAAATCACAATTGCAAACATATGAATCAACCCAAATGCCTATCAATTCATGAGTGGATTAACAAAATGTGGTACATATATGCCCTGGAATACTACTCGGCCATGAAGAAGGATGAATTAAGGCCTTCTGCAACAATTTCATGGACCTGGAGACTGTTATCCTAAGTGAAATATCTAAAAAATGGAAAAACAAACACTTCGTGTACTTGCTATTAAATTGGCACTAACCAATGAGCATACATATGCACAAAGGGAAGTAAAACTCTGCGGAAATCAAGTGAGGGGGGAGGAGAAGATGGGTGAAAATCTACCTAATGAACACTATCTGGGTGATGGGCACACTTGTATCCCTAACTCACGCATTACAAAAGTGAACTATGTAACCAAAAACATTTGTACCCCCTCTTCCGTGAGTAGGAAATGCTTCTTCCCCAGTTCTGAGGAAAGAAGCTCCTCCTATGGGGAGCTCAGTTAGTGTAACTCCAGACTTCTGCCCCCTTAGTCAACCTGCCCCTTTAGGAAACAGTAGATCTGACTGGCAAATTTTGAGAACCATCAGACATGAGCAGTGAGGCTAGCTACCCTCAGAGCACAATGTTCTGTCCTCCTCCTAAGTAGGTAAGTCTGCCTAATATAGGAAGTCCAGTTATCAGGCCCCATTGGCTCTCTCAAGTCCTAATAAAAGTGATACTTTAGCCTCTATCTTTACTCTTGTTTTTCAGACTGCAATAAAAGAGATACTGTTTATTTTAGACCCCCTGAGATCAAGAACAACCCATCCTAATACATACCATATTATACCATGGTATTGTTAGACTATAAGCTTCCTGAGACCAGGAATCAGCTCTTCTTCACACCCCCATATGCCCAGCACAGTGAGTAAATGCTCAATTTGCTATATAAATAAGGGAAGCCCACCATGCCCAGGCCCCTAGTAACCGCATCAGTGGCATCTCCATCCACTTGTCTTTGCCTCTATACTTCACAAACTCCACAATACCAAACCACTTGAAGTTTTAGAAATAGCCATGCTCCTTCACTTCTTGATACACATTATTCCTTAGGTCTAGATTACCTCTGAGGCTCCATGAATTTCAATTCCTGTTTCAAAAGTAAGCTCTAGGAGCCACATCCTTTATGAAGCCTTCCCTGCCTCTTCTAGAGGCAGTTTTGTTCGCATATGCATTAAAATACACATGCATTTTCACAGTCTACTGATGTTTTATGGTGACTCACTGGACTCATTTTTCAGACATTTTTTAAATGTGAACCCTAGTAAGAAATTTGCTTTATATAGCAACACAGTATACATATTCATCCATATAACAGATATTATTAATACATGTTTACTCTATAACAGGTACTATTCTAGGTATAAATTGTGAACAAACCAGATAAAAATCCTTGCCTCCATGAGTTTTATATTCTAGAATTTTAAATTGGATAAAGAAATACTTACGCTTTCCAGATAGAAAATATATAAATAAAAACAAAGAAAACATAAACAAGAAAAAATATCCAGTTGGTTTTATACTTCTTCCTAATAATATTCAGTGTCACAAGACAATGAAACAATGTTGACTATACTCTAAGGGGAAAATAAATGTGAATATCCAAGTAAAATGATGCTACCCATCCTTTCACCAGAACAGATGCCAGGAATGATATTCACCAAATATTCTGGGTGGTTAGTCTGAAGTCATGTGTTACTTTGGTTTTTTTTTTTTGGTTTTTTAAAATGTAACTATATTTCTTGAATTACTATTGGCCAGGAATCATTTGTATAAAAATAGTAAAGTTAATACTCTTGATAAAAACAAAAAGGGAGAATGGCAGTGTGCATCACAGTTATCAAAGAATGAATCTACAAAAGGAAAAATGGCAATTTTTTTTAGTTTCACAAAGTAAACAGCCTCACTATGAGATGAACTCAGATATATTCTATTCTATTCCAATTTATTTTTTAAAATCTATTTTGCTACACTGAATTGATTTCAAAGCCCACTCACTGATTATTACCCATGGCTTGAAAAACATATGTGAGTCTGTTAGCACATTGAAGGTAGGGATGTCTTTCAACTGTGGATCACCAAAGAATGCCCAACACTTAGTAGGCACTTAATTAGCACTTTCTGATAAACAACTGAATGACTGTTTTCCTCAGCAGAACTGAGAGTAACTTGAGAGCAAAGTTCATATTTTTTCAATATTTGTATCCCC
This sequence comes from Mirza zaza, assembly GCA_008750895.1. Taxonomy (NCBI): domain Eukaryota; kingdom Metazoa; phylum Chordata; class Mammalia; order Primates; family Cheirogaleidae; genus Mirza; species Mirza zaza. Next base: position 1,868 of record VSMD01096047.1, on the reverse strand, counting down.
AGGGCATAGCACAGGGCCAGGCATAAATAAATATTTATTGAATTAACTGAAGCCTACTAGCTAACAGCACATATTAATATAGCACTTCACAAATAGGTTTTATGAAAGATGAAACATTTCTCTTGGTTCTTAGTAACAAAAGTATCGAGATTAGGGGTTTTAATTGTAATAACTTGTATCTGCCCACAAAAACAAGATGTTCCCTGGAACAACCTCCCACTTCACTTCACAGATGTTAAGACTTTTCTTCTCCCAAGGATTCAAACCCCAGCCTGCATGCGCCAGGAAGAAGACAAACCACACTAAGAGGTGTCTCTCTTGCCTCCAAACTCCCATCCTCAAAACTTCCATTTTTATTAAGCAAAGGAATATCAATATTGTCAGATTGCATTGAATTTTTAAGCGAGTTCATTTCCTCTGTCTCAAACTGTATTGTCTAATGGTGTCAGAAGAGCTGGGATATGGTCTGTGTGACCTTATTACAATCCTAATCATTTGTGCTTAAAAAAAAAAAATCTCTGAAGACTTTTCTACCTCACAGAGCTGTTGTAGGTTTCAAGTGAGAAAGTTCTTTGAGACCAGGATTCCTTTACAGTGACCTATACCTAGTCTTTACAGGAAGAGAAAATATCCGCAAAACTCTAGTAGCCATGAACAAATCTCTTTTTAAAAGTCCTCTTACTTGAGAGAATCACCATACCAGTTTTTTGTATCCACGTTTGGAATTACTGCTGCCTGTATTAAAAACAAAACAAATGACGGCAACAACAAAAAAAAACCATGGTTACCAGCTCTATCAAATTGAAAGTTTTTTCACAGTTGACATATTAATTTATTTACCTGGCTAAAGAAATTCTGCTTTTTAGTTTATTTATTAAGATTTTTAAATTGAGTTGGAGGGAGGGCCTGTCCTGGATATTGCTTCTTTTTGTTTTTCTTTCTCTTTCTTCCCCTTCCTAGCTGTCTTCACCTGCATATTCTACTTCAATTATGGGTTCAGTGGAGAGATGTGGACAAAACAAAACTACAGAAGTGTGGAGGAGACAGAGATGGAAGCCAATGTGAGATGCACCTCTCCCAGCCTTTTCTCTGGGGAGTCTACAGACAGCTGAAGTTTTGTTTTTGTTTCATTTTTATGTGAATTTGGTTGCATTGGTGTTGAATCCCATACCTAACACATAAATGGATTTTCCTCATTAAAAACAAAAAAAAAGATTTTCCAGTAAGGCCGGTGCTCCCTCCAGGACCCTCTCCCCCTACCCTGGCCTCTCTCCCACTCAAGGGGTCGCTGTGCTGGATCCTTCCCTACATCTACCTATTTACACATAACTTTGAAACTTGCAAAAATGTGAAAACTTCGAAAACCATGTGCCCTCCCTATCCCCCCCTACATACACCGGGACTTAATCTGCCAGCGAAACCTCCCCTCCCCTGCTCACTCTCCGCTTAGCACGCGCCCAGGGACCTAGTGGTTCTCGTTCCCCGAACCCCAGGTCGCCCTGTCCTTTCTCCCTGCATCCCGGGTCCCTCTGTCCTCTCTCCTTGCGCCCCGGGACACCCTGTCCTCTCTCCTTGCGCCCCGGGCCCTCCTGTCCTCTCCCCCTTTGCCCCAGGACCCTCTGTCCTCTCCCCCTTTGCCCCAGGACCCTCTGTCCTCTCCCCCTTTGCCCCAGGACCCTCTGTCCTCTCTCCCTGCGCCCCGGGCCCCCCTGTCCTCTCTCCCTGCGCCCCGGGACCCCCTGTCCTCTCTCCCTGTGCCCCGGGCCCCCCTGTCCTCTCTCCCTGCGCCCCGGGATCCCCTTGCCCTCTCTCCCTGCGCCCCGGGATCCCCTTGCCCTCTCTCCCTGCGCCCCGGGACGCCCTGTCCT
>VSMD01096041.1:0-65359 GCA_008750895.1 Mirza zaza | reverse complement strand
ATTCGTAACAAAGACTTGACCATAACTGCGCTTATTTCATTGAAATACATCTCTTATCCCAGGTTTGAAACTCTAATCATTTATGAAATTCCATGTGGCCACCTGGGGAGGCATAAATCAGGAGCATTCCGCGGCAACGTGAAGACCACTAGGGTGGGACCCAGCTGAAAGACCCTTTGATGACAGTGTGTGTCTTTGGCCCGACTCAGATTCAAGGACCTGGCTGACACCCATCGCCACGGCTTCTGGGGACCTTAAATAGGGCAGTGCCCTGCCTTATACCACAGGGAACCTAGTCATGTTATTGCTCTGGCTGGACTAACTTTTGCCAGAGTCCCTGGGTTAGATGAGTCTGTGTGGAACTTATCAATGTCACGTGCTTATCAATGATGTCCATCATCAAGTGTGTTGCCCCATTCTTTGATGTCTCCATCTGAGCATCTGCCCTAACCCAAGAGCCATCATCACCGGAAACTGCTTCATCCTTAAACAGTGACCTCAGATGAGTCACAGAGGCCCGATCTCCTTCTCAGATTCCTCTCCAGACTCTCTTTCTAAGGACTCCTCCTCACATGACTGCTGGTATTCCTGCTTCTACTAGCAGAGTGTACGCCAAGAAAGGAGAACGCCCCTCTCTCGTGTCCCTATCTTGTTTACTGCCCTGGGTAGCTACCAGTCTTAGGCACATTTGGGAGTCTCAGCGGATGCTCCCATATCTAGGTCACAAAAATATCTCATTGTCTTCCTCTTCCTTTACACCAAAGTCCTGAGATACACCACATTTGCCACTGGTATTTGTGAATGGATAGAAGTCATTTGCCAGTCTCTTTCTAAATGTTCTAGTCTGCCCCTCCCACGGTAATCTTATCTTCATCTCAAAGCAGGGGATAAGAATCGAGGGGGAAAGTGTTCTCTCTGTCGAACCCACATTATAACCATGTTTCTTAGCTTCTATTACAAAACAACCATTGGCTTTAACTGGAAACTCGAAAATTTAGGGTAATTGTAGTATCAATTCATGATGACTCAACACATTTCCTCAACTTCCTTTGTGACTGATATTTTGAGTATGTTACTGTAACATTCTCTAAAGAAAGTGTGTTGCCCTGAAATGAGTGTGGACCGAGACACCCCACACCTCTAAGGTTTCTCGTCGATAAATCACATGGCTGCCAAAATATCTTCTACCTTCTTTCTTCTTTCAATCCTTCTCTCTTAACGTCCCTACACTGGTGCTGGGCTTCCTGGATTTGCCTTCCAGTGTCAGTAGGAACATGACTCTAAACGGAAGGGATTTCCACGTTATTCTGGTCCACACTGCAAATGATTAGAATCCCCACCGAGCCCTGATGGCGATATTACCAGGCTTTCACTTGATAGGACTGACTTCGTTAATAGGATTCTCTCTTCAGTTGTTTGACTATGTTAATGTTGCTAGAAGCAAAAAAAAAAAAAAAAAAAAAACCTGATTTTCCTATATATAAGCTGTTTTCAAATCTGCTTGTGGGGTTCCCCTGAACAGATCGGCAGTTTTCTTCCTATGGAAAACACTACGATTACACGTTCCCTTTTTCTCCTTCTAAAAACTAATATCTTGCTAGGCACTCTGCCAGGAAGCACTCGCATTTAGTGCTGATAAAAATCCTTCTTGGGTATTTCTGGTCTGAGGTTTAAGATCTCTTTTTCTCCTTTCCCTCTTTGCTTTCGGCCCCTCCCTCCTCGCCCCCTACGCCAGGCCCGTGTGCACACATACGCGCGATTCATTTACGCCTACCTTGGAACAGATCTGAGCCGACATGCTCCCCGGGGGGAAACGATGGTCTCTCTTCCTATTAATGAACAGTATGTTGTTGCAGATTCATAGAGGGCTTTAATTTAATAAACATGGAAAGATGAATATGCTTATGGGACATCAAACCTCTTTAGGTTTAAAATTACCGACATAGAAGAATCGTCTTGGAAAGCACTTCGTCCTTTCATGACTGGGGTCATTATGGAACACAAAGTGGCAGAGGGGGAAAATGTCCCCTACACTGGAGCTTTGACTCCTTCTACCGTCTGACTCCATCTCCTCCATCCCTAAGTGCCGGGGGAGGCATCGGATCTGCAGAAGTCAGCAACGCCTGCGTGTGAACTGGTTCAACCTCAAAACCTTATCGGTAATTCGATGGGAACCTGAAACGTTGTTGAAAGGGGGAAGGTATTTTGCTGGCTCAGCTAGGATTGAGTTTAGACAGCACCCAGGATATGGTGACAACCAACCAGCTTGAGGCGAAGGCACCTGTGACCAGCTGGCAACGCCCCACCGTGGCCCTCCTCTTCCTCCCTGCCGCTTTTACTGGATGCATCTCACACCGAATCCTCTGGGGTCTCAACCGTCCCATTCTTGCAGGGGAAAAGGCCCACGATAAGAGAATAAGAATTGGATTCAGCTGGTAAATTAGTCCACTTTACAGTAGGAATTAACAGGGATCAGTCCCCAAATATCTCCCTCCTCGGCCATGCCCCAGGCCTGACACTTCCCCAGCCCGAACCCATGACAGACATTGCTAATTGATCCCAGAATTCTTTCCCATCAATACCAGACAGAGCCCCCAATTCTTTCTCACCTCTGTACTTCAAGCAGTCACTGGAACCAAATCTTACTTACACTCCTCGGTGTAGGCATTGAATACGCCTGGACTGTCAGGGTCTGAATCCCAGCTCCACCTCTTAAAAGCAGTGAGACTTTGGGCAAGTTATTCTGTGCCTCAGTTTCACTAACTGTAAAATTGAGGATAATAATAATAATAATAATCTCTTTCTCATATGGTTGCTGTGAGTATTAAATGAGTTAATTTTATAAAAATGCTGAGAATGGTACCTGGCACACATCAAAAGGGAAATATGTGTTTGCTGATGTTATTGTTGTGGAAATGCAAATGTCACCCAGGAGGGACATGTTAGAGTATCAGCCACTTCCCCTTCATCTTGGATTCGTCTGTCAGATGGCGAGGAAATCTCCTAGAAAGGTCTTCAGGAGAGGAGGGAAATAGAGCAGGGGAACTCAGTCCAGGCATTTAAAGATGCAAAAGGCTAGGGCTTGGAAGCCAGTGAGCGCCTACAGAGAGCTGGATACTAGGGAGAAAGAAAGGAAGGAGCATCAAAGACTTCACAAGGAGGCCTTATTGAAGTACACGTGCTTTTCTGTTCCTTTTAAATTATGCAAACCAAACTGAGATAGGCACAGCAGAGCATAGATCCCTACCCAAATGGCTAAGAAGCTTGCAACTGAGCAAAAGGTAGAGACAAGTTGCGGGTTCCCCAAAGTTTGGGGTCCAGATCTGGTTGGGGGAGTGGAGTTCTTTTAAAGTGTCCCAGAATCTTTAGCTTACCAACTGCTGTCTAGACACCGCATCAGTAAAAGTGCAATTGCTGTCTCTGGATTTATGCCGTCCTATCCTGATCACTCTATTGAAACCTGCAACCTGCCTCCCCTCTACCCTGCCCTACTTTTTCTTCTTCCCTTAGCACTTACTACCCTCTAATACACTATACAATTTGCTCATTTCTTGCATTTGTGGCTAATTATCTTTTTTTTCTGCAGAAATACAAGCTCCTTAATGGCACGAATATTTGTCTATTTATTTCGTTGATATATCCCTAGTTCCTAGAGTGCCCAGTTAATAGTAGGTGCTGAATAAATATTTACTAAATAAATAAATGCATGTTGATAGTCCTTATAAACAGTCATCACACTCTAAAACACTGGGGGCCCTGTTGTAAGACAGTAGCAAAAACAAAACAAAACCAACACAACAACATAAAAATACAGTATAAGAATTCGCACAGTTTAGTCTTCTCTAAAAAAGTGTATTCCAATTAGTTAAGTGAAAAGCTGAGAACAAAACAAAATGAAACCCAGAACACGGGGGACACATGGAAGTCACAAGGAGCAACCTCATGGTACCATGGAAAACTGGCTTAGACATAACAAGACCCTCGTGGGAGTCCAGTCTTTGTACAAATCAGCTGTGCAACCTCAGGCAAGTCAACTTGCCTCTCTGGGCCTCAGTTTCTCCATCCAAGTTAAGCTTGAATCAATGCAAATAATAATTAAATAATGAATGCCCATTTCATCACTTCTGGCTCTAAAATGGCATGATCCTGCCTAGTCCCACTTGATATTAAGGTACTAAAATAGCCTACTACCAAAATTTGATCATTCGTGGAAGAGAAATTAAAGTCGCACCCCCTGCCCCCATCACCGTGGGTCACGGTCCCCAGGGGGATAACACCTTCATTGAAACATCCTTACTCAGCAGGGCAAGCATTTGCTCTAAGAGGGGAAGTAGCAAGAGCCCCCTCATGCAGCAGAATCCAGGTGCTCACCTCTAATAACCACTTTGGAGAACGGAGAATCAGACAGCAATCTTGCCAGCACCGGGAGTGAGGGAAATGGCGATAGTCAAGGTGCATATTGAACTGCTGAGCAAGAGGTGTGCAAATGCTATTTCGAATGGCTTAAAAAGCATCACAACAATGTAAGTGGGTTACCGCTGCCTCACAAAAGCACATCTGGAGGATCTCTTTGCTCCCTTGCATCCTTGAATATTGAACCCAGAAAAATAAATTGACTTGCTGTTTAATCCAATAGTCAATACGAGCTTCTGTTGTATAGACTCAATTGACTTAAAACTCAAGCCCATAGCCTCCAGCAAGAAAAATCTAACGCAACTGCGCAGGCGTGGTATTGATACGTATCACAGGTAGCTGCTTCTTCAGTAAGAAACAATTATCGGATGGTCAGTGCTGAGAGATCAATGCAGTTGGTAATTTCTGATCTGGCTTACTGAACAGCTGGGCACAGATTTGTTATCTTTACAGGTTACGATGGCTCTCCAATGAGATTGGGTTATTGTGATTTTTTTTTTTCCCCCGTCACAAAAGGACGTGACTTTCTCTCCCTGTTCTAACAGAAGGGCTAAACACCCCCAGGCCCAAAGAGCCACTGCCCCTGCTCTCTGCCACGCATTAGCTTCGGTTGCATGGCAAACCCAATTCCCTAGCACAGCACCATTACCTGGGCGCAGACAACTGTCTGTAGCTGAGTGTTGTGCTGCCAAGTGACAGCAGGATGAATTAGCAGAGCTAGAAATTAAATTATACTGAGTATGCTTTACTGCCTCGCGCACAAACTTTTCTGCCTGGCAGACGCTCTGTTTGGCTTCCTCTTGAAAGCAGGAGGTCAAGAATTACATTTTTTGAGAACTGACGGCTCCTTTTAGCAAAGGACAGACTCCTCCCACCCTTGCCCCTTCTCAGCTTAGGAACTGCTTCCTCCCGCATGGAAGGGGGCTACTCTTCTTCTGCTTTTGCAGTCAGGATCCCTGGGGAGCCTCAGAAGGGTAGCTATTTTGGGGGGATTTGCATTCATCTTGTTACAGTTCATCTCCCTTCTCCGGGTGGGACACACTGTGAGGTTTCCTTTGAGTTTCAGGTTTAGACACACCCCAGAACTCAAAGTAAAACTGCTATAGGCTTAATAACAACTTCTAGAGAATCCTTTTCAAGTTCAAAGCAGATCGTAAACACTAATTAATCAATTCCCCCTCCCAGCAACGTGTGAGGTATGAATTAGTCCCATTTTATAGATGAGAACGTTGAGGCGGAGAGCAGGAATGACTCATTTCGAGCCCAGATCGGACCTTAGTTGGGGAAGGGATGAGCAATTTGGATTCCAGTGCACAGCGAGTGCTCGTCTGACTTTTCTCGTTCACAAACACTGATGAAAACTCTATCTTAGGATGAGGATCCCCAGCCTAGTTCTCTCCCTGAATTGGTCACAGCAGCCTCTCCCAGCGTGGCCTGACTACTAACTCTCTCTTTGCATCCTCAGTTCTCCGGCCAGAAAGAACTGCCTTCCCCCGACACAACCCTAAAGGAGCTCGGTTCAAAGCTCACCATGAAATATTAAAACGCCCAAGAATACATCTCTCTCTAAGACTCCTAAACTCTTGGGTTTTACCAGACTGGCTCTGCCATGGGAGCCACCTGCAACCGAGGCAGGTCACCACACTTGCAGCTGCAGAAGGAGCAGGTAGGGCTGTACGAGCGGAAATGCTGTTTGGCACAAATAAGTAAATAAATAGCTCAACAGGCCATCACGTTTAGGAACCTTTCTCTCTATACCAGGGGTCCTCAAACTTTTTAAACAGGGGGTCAGTTCACTGTCCCTCAGACCGTTGGAGGGCCAGACTATAGTTTAAAAAAAAACTATGAACAAATTCCCATGCACACTGCACATATCTTATTTTGAAGTAAAAAAAAACAAATGGACAAAAACACACCTGCATGTGGCCCTCGGGCCGTAGTTTGAGGACGCCTGCTCTGTATGAACCTGTTGGCTCATACTTCTTTACAAAATCCAAGCGGGTAGTTAACTTTGCGAGAAACTGTACACCGTTTTTCTCAAGACGGTGCTAGAGACGGAGCTTCCGGTGACCTCAGAATGGTTCTACATTTTCCCCCAGGAATGGCCTCAAACGGATAAGCTTAAACCGGCAACTTAAAGGATGATTTTTTTTTATTTTTTCCATTGACTAAAATGTCATGGCCCAGTCGACCGAGACCTGGGAGGAATTATCTTGGTGGCTCATAGGCACCAAAGAGGTCTGCCTCGGTTTCAAGGGGGGTGACACTCTGACTTCGGCTTTCCCTCATGGAAAACATTCTGATATGTCTTTCCCAAAGCACTCGGGGGGGGGGGGGGTCAGCAAACCATTATACGTCTCATGAAAAGTAAGAAGTGACAACACTCACGTGTCACAGGAGACCCGAGAAATGTGTGTATTAGGTGGGGAGATGGTGAGGGAGGAGTTCAGCTGAGCCATAATGATTATGGGAATTTAAAATACATAAAGGGAGAAAAAAACCCTTTCTTTATTGCCGTGCTGGGAGTGGAACAGCTTAGCCTAGTGGGTCTCAAGCCCTGGGTGCTTATCAGAACCATCTGGAGAACTTTTGAAAACTCTGCTAATTCAGGACTACTGAATTCGCTTCTCCAAAAGCAGAGCCTAGCCAGGCAGATTTTTTTTTTTTTTCTTTAAGTTCTGCATGTAATTGCCATGTGCATACAGGGCTGGTCTGGGGAGCACAGGGTAGATGGTGAACACCCTCCACATGTGCGATCCATTCCCTGGCCGGGAACACGTGCGAGAGATGCTCCTTTAAAAAGAATCAGCCAGGCTGCTCCTTGAGTAATTGCTGCCAGCCGGCCTCATTATTCAATTAATAATTCATTTTTATTTGACGTTTCATGTGAGAAACTGTTTCTAACACCAGAACTCCTTCATCCTTATTTTCACTTACGTGGACACGAAAGAAACAATTTGTTTGGTCGACGAGCAGAAGGAGGGGTTGTAACATTACTGACCCCAAAATAACTGAAAGTGAAAAAATATTAAAACCCAACGAAATGAAAACCACACTGCCCCACCTGTGATCCACTTCCACGTAGCCATGTGGTCACCAAATTTAATGAGGGTCTACTGTGTTTTGGGATCTGTCCCTGGTGCCAGGAGCACTACCCAGTGAAGCAAACGTGGTCCCTACCTACTGGCATCCCCCAGTCTAGCAAGGGGGGAGATAAGAAAAAAGAAAAAAATGCTCTGATAAAAGCTGATTTCTATTTGCCTCTTACCATGGGGCATATACTCCCGCAAGTGCTTTCTGTTCCGTATCTCTTTTTATCCTCACAGCGACCTTGTTAGGTGGGTCCCATTATTATCCCCATTTCACAGATGGGGAGCCTGAGGCTTAGTGGGCTTAAGTAACTTCACGAAGGTCACAAAACCTAAGAGGAGGAGAGCTGGGTCTTTTGAACTTGGTGGGGCCAATTTATACCCCCATCTGCTTCTGCTTCCTAAGTGCGTGGAAGGTGTGCGGAGCGTGGCTGCCGGTGTTGGGTGGCGTGGGGAGAATTGAGCACGTCCTTTTCTCTTGTTAGGCCAGCACTGCTCTGCAGGGGAGCGAACTCAGCATCTTCGGTACCTACAGCTTTCAAGATTGGTGTTGAGGAATCCCCTTCCCCTTGAACTTTGCATTTGCAGCACCTTTGAGGCCACGCACTTAAGGGGACAAAGCACACATAACTAGCTCGGAGTTCTCGTGCTGGGGCTTCACTTGGTACCGCAGAGCTGTTCGTCTCAGTTCCCCGAGCAGGACCCTACTTGGCCTGCTTGCCAACGTTCCAGCAGCACAGGGAGGCCCAGGAGAGTTAAGTGCAGCTGATCTGTAACTCGAAGTCGTCTATTTATTATCCCCTAAATGTGCTCCTCCACTGGCAAGTGCAGGGAAGGAAGACGCCACAGTTCAGCCAGCCGCAGGAGCTCCCTCCACTTGGCTGTGGTCCCAAGTCACAGTTATGTAACCCCTGGGCCCAGCGCCTCCCTGGGGGGGTAGGGGGGAGGGCAGGCTCGAGGGGGAGGGGGAGCAGGAAAGGCATTATTAGCGTAATGCTAAGAAAACAGACACGGAAATCTTTCAGAGTCTTGAGAGTCTGGAGCTGTTTGTTTCGCATTTAGCTCTACGATCATCAAATCCAGAGCACTGGCTCGTGCTCAGCTGAGGGTGGGAAGGTCAGCAGAGGAGGGATCCCGGCTCACACTCTCAGGCAGTGGGTTTATTCAGCCTTAAGAAATGCTCTGTTGTACAAACTGTTTCCAGTAGACCAAAGATTAAAAGAGCACGTGAAAATGGAGGCACAAGCACAGCAGAGGAAGTGTCCCTTATCATGCACTTGGCAACTACTCTTTTGCTTCTCAAAGCCTTAATGTAGACAACTGGAAAAACCACACAACCCGGGATGGACGGCCTCCCAGAAGCTCCTGGAAACCGTTCAATAAGGACAACAGGGTAAGCAGATGAGCACACCCTTCGGGCTCTTTGTTTTGGGGGTCTGTTTCTTTTGGCCACAAGAGTTACAACATTTTTTTTTTTCAACTGCAAAGGTGATCGTATGATATGGAGTCACGCCGTATCGCAGAAATCAATTCAAGTTTTACGCACAGAGACTCGTCTACAGCTGCCATCTGCCCCTCTAGCTATGAGAAGTGAAGTTTCCCACCCCCCACCTCTCCCTCAGATGTGGCCCTAAAACATTTTTAATGAATAGTGCTAGATAAGTGAACATGTGGGAAAATGTTCATCCCTGCTAGTAATAAAAAATGCAAATTAAAGCAACTTTGAAAAGGTAACATTTTAGTCTTAGGAAATATTAATAATACCCTAATGCTGGCCAGGCTGCACCGAAACTGATAGACTCAAATGCTATAGGCGTTGAGTTAAATCAGCATAATTCTTCTCGAAAGAAATATGGCAGTTGGTAACAAGAATCATAAAGATGTGCTTACTCTGACCCACTAATCCTTCTTCTGGAAATGTATACTAAAGAAATAATCTCACAGAAGCAAAAAGCTACACAAACGGTAGCACTGTCTCTAGTGATCAAATCTAATCACGCACATACACACAAAATGCCAGAAGGAGCCTAATGTTCAGTAATGGGGAATGGCTTAACGAATTCTGGAATGTTCACAATGGAATATTACATGACCATTAAACTCCAAAAGACACAAGGGGAAAATGTAGGCTTTAATATCACTAGGATGATAGGACTTTCTTGAATGTTTTTCTTTATCTTTTTTCAATATGTAAAAGAAATAAAGACATTATAGAAAATGCACTAGGAGGCTTGTTGGACAATTATTTTCCTGTGTACATCATCACAGGATAAATAAAAGCCAAGAGACTTTAATTTATTTTTTATGTTAAAAAATTAAGTGTTTAACTGATAATTAAAATTATATACATTTATTGTGTACTGCACTATGTTTTGAAATATATATACATCGTGGAATGCCTGAATTGAGCTTATTGACATATGCATTAGCTCCCATTTTTTTGTGGCAAGAACACTTAAAACACAAAAGGGCTTTTATTAAGGGTTTTGAAAATGAGAAGAATGAGATACAGAGGGTCACCCAGATCATGCTGGATACTGGAAAAGGGCTTAAAACGTAGCATCCTTGAGTCTCTAGTTGGCCTTTGAGTCCCACCTTTGCAGAGAAGTCCCATTCTTCCACATGGGCTGACTTTCACGGTGCCAGAATAAGGCCTGCTCTCCTTATACCGGCCACATCAGCTCATATCTCTTTAGGTCCTGGAAGCACCTCCAGTAGGAGCCTGAGAAAACTCTAAATGCCAGCATTTCAGGGCCCTGCAGATGGACAACTTGTCTGTTAACCATCCTGAAATGAAGGTCCGTATGTCCACCCGTATCGAGAAGACTAGCATGGTACATACCCCATTCCCACACTTAGTTTAACGCAATGTTTCTGGTCACACCGAGGGGGGCTGTCCCTCCTTTATACACCAGCAGTTTCCATGTGCTGGTCAGTAAACAGTGTGGGTAGGTCCATACTTTGATTTTCACTTATCTCTATCCAATGGGAAAAAGGAAGGATGAGTTTTCATGAAGCTCAATATATCCAAAGTAAGGAAATATTCCTTACTCTAAGATAATGTCCTTTCTACTTTTTTTGGTGTTAAAATTCCATCCTATTGGAGAAAGAGTTATTTTTTGTTCATGTTATTCCTATGCAGTAAAATATAGGGACCCTGTATTGCCCCCCCTACCCGCCATGTGAGTGAAATTATACTGTTCATTGGACACATTAACCCTTGGATCCCAGGCCAACAGGGAGATGGAGATTCTCTGGACATTCGATTTGGGCCACACTAAATAGTTTGGCAAAAAGTCCTGGTCCTTTTGGCACTTCAAAATGCAGTGTGCGACCATTACAGAGCTTCTGTGACCGTGTCTGTCTGTCTGTCTAGCCCAGCGGGTGGTGAGCACGTTTTCTCAGGGACCGGCCTTGTTCATCCTTCTGTTTTGGGTGACTAACGCAGCCTCGTGTGGTGGGGCATGTGAAAATGCCTGCATGTGTGTTAATTTCATTCACCTCTCTCTGTCTTATTCCCCAACTGGATGCTTCTCATAATCTACACGCCACCCCTGGTCCCAGCCCTGGCCAGAGGGAATCGCAAAGCAAAAGGCCAGATTCCCCCAGCCTAAGGAGCTGTAGGGCCAGAGGCAGCTGTCAGGATACTTCAATTAAACACAAAATCAAACACAAGCAGGATCCATTTGCGTTTACTCATGATTATTGTGTTTGACAAGATAACCTGTACCCACTTGTACATTCATTACGGAGCTTCTGAAATGATTTTCCTTTGTCTGCTTGAACACAGGAATTTTTAATGAACAGTTTCAGTGTCTGGTTTCATGCACTTGAAAAGTAAACATCAGCGAGCATCTCTTCCTCATGGGCTTGATCCGTACCCGCGGATGGTCTACCAGAGATTCTAGCAGGTAGCCCCGTGTGGATTTGAAACTTGCGGGCTTGCTTCCTAAGGTCACGGGTGCAAACTAAGAAGGAGGAGGAACTTCCAGCCTCCCCTTTCCAGTGATAAATATTTTAAATAAATGAATAGGTAAATAGAGAAGGGATTAGAATTTTAATTGCTGGTAAGTGAGGCATAAAAAAGCAAAGAGAGAGTTGTAACTGCCAGGACAATCCCATGTATTCTTTTAAACAGATTTCATTTGCAAAATATTTCACATGTGGCACAAAGAAATGTCAGATGTTCTGCCTGTCGTAGCTTAGGAAGCTCAAGTCAGGCCTCCTGTCTGCTCTCTAGCTACATCCTGCACCACGCTTTCCCATGTTTGCCACGGCCTCAGTATCATCGGCCAGTTCCTCCAATGCATAATTCTTCCTGTCTCCACAGGGCCTTTGCACGCCCCATTCCCTTTGCCTGGTTCGGTGCTGCTCATGTTTCTGATCGTCTCTTCTTCAGGGAGGCGTTCCTCTTCTCCAAGGTTGAGGCTAAATGTTTTCAGAGGACGTACCCTTCATCACACTCGCTGTGCTGTTACTTTACATTTATTTGCTGACAGTTTGACCTGCTCTGTCTCCCCCAGGAGACTGGAAGCTCCGCAGAACAGGCACTGTGTCTCTGCTAGCTCCCGTCTCATCCCCGGCACCTCACACGACAGTGCTCAGTGACTTTGTGTTAGGCACTAAACGAATGGAGTGAACAGATCCCTGACAAATAATTTCCCCCAAATCTTTTTTCGCCCTGTGGGATAAGTTAAAAGATGTGGTTCCAGGCCTCTGGGGAGTTCATCAGCTGGGGATGTCATTTTGATACATACACAGGGTCACTAAGGTTGAGAGTGGGGCTGCACATGGCATCCGTGAAGCCACGTGTGTTCTAGATGGTCTGCACTACCTTAGACAAGCCACTGAGTGTTTCTGTCCCTCCATTTCCCCATTGATCAAATGGTGACAATACAAGTGAGCTCCTTGTTGAATGGTCAGGGGATAAAACAAGATAACAGAAACAAAAATGCCTTGAAAAGATAAATATGAATCATGCTTTTTACCTACAAGTACCCACCTCCCTAGCCAACTCTATAGCTTGCACAGCAGGGGTGGGGTGGTCAAGTGGGGGCCACAGTCCGTGGCAGGTGGGAAGACAGAGATGGGACTGTTCTAGCACCAACCTCCTGCTACCAGGGCCACCCAGGGACGGTCGCCCTGAAACAGGGTACTGAGCAGCTTCGCGATGGGCAGAGGACCAGAGGAAAGGAACACAGGGGCAGATGCTGTAAGGCAAACTGCACATCTGCTCTGAGTTTTGTTGTTTCTTTAGTGGCTGCTGGGCCCTGTCTCTCCTGGGACCGGCCAACAAACAGGAAGTCCCCTCCCACCCAATGTTCACCTGACTGGCTCCAGACCTCGCTTGGCAACCGCTGAGCGAGTGTAGTAAAGTGTTTTTGGAGTCTCTGCTTGTGCTAACCCCTCTGCAAGCTTCCAGCAGAGGTATGGAGCGAGCCGAATGATCGCAGAGAGAGCACCACGGCCGCCCTCGAGAACCACTGGATGGGGTGTGAGTGGAGCCTCATCAGTGTTTTGAGAAGATACCCAAGGCTTTCCGTCTCCAGCTCTAAGAATGTCATCCTATTTTACAAATGAGGAGCAGCGAGGTTAATAAGCAAATCTACAGCAAGCCGTTTAATGCCGGGAAAGTGCAGGCCCACCAAATGAGGTCTAACAGGAAAACTCGGGAGAAATGCCGGGCAAGCCCCTGGGGCCATGAGGACGGAAGGCCCTATTACGGCCTAGCAGCGACTCCCAAGTGTGCAGCTCAGGGACCTGGCCCCGCAGAGACAGGCGTGGCAGGCATGGGTTGAACAATGCACAGGTCCTTTTCTGAATGCTGAAGGCGGCATTCGCTCACATTCCCCCTCCAGCAGTGGTCCAGGCGGAGGAGGGATGGCCACCACCACTCTGAGTGTTCCTGTGCAAGGGGTGGCGTGGGGAACAGCCCACATTAGTGGGCTAAGAATTTGCCTGTTTGACAGAAATACTGCTTCACTAAACAAGGGCTCCATACGATTGTTTTTACCAACTGTGCCAGGCGCTGTGCGCAGCCCGGGAGACGCAAAGCTGAACAAGACGCCCTGGCTGCTTTCAGGGAGCTTTTCCCTAACTGGTTATTAGGGACATAAACCAAGGTCTACAGCTGCCTTTGGCAAGCCTGTCATTGCAATATACGCAGTGCCGCGGGGACTCAGAGGAAGGAGGGACTGTCAGGAGAGCCCAGGAAACCTTCCCTCGACAAGGTATTGATAAAAAAGTAGGAGTTCTTCAGGCATCCGAAAGCTCATCCATTCCTTCACTCCCCTGCCAGGGTCTGGGGACACAGCGGTGGGTGCAACAGCCCAGTCCCAACCCACGTGGAGCTCAGAGTCCAGTGGGAGTGGCAGGCACACAAACAGTTAATGACCAATTTGGAAAGTGCTATGACTTTTTGGGGAACCGATCCTATCCGAGAGGCAGGAGAGGCCCTGGCGAGGAGGTGACGTTGGAGCTGAGACGGGAAGGATGCTCAGCAGTGGACCAGGCCAGGGGGCTGGCAGCAAGGGCAGGGAGAGCGTTCCTAGCTGAGGGAATGTCGTGTGCACGCGTTTGTGCCACTGACATCGAAGAAGCACACGTGTGCCGGCACAGTGATGACCAAACACGCGTGCGACCCATCTCTGACCTCAGGGAGCACACGGTCTATTGAGGGGGCAGATCATTGTAATAGGACATGCTACGGTCGTGGCTGGGGAGGGGGCGACACGTTCCCATCATCAAAGGGAACAGCATGTGCAAAGGCCAGGAGAGCAGAGCTCAAGACATGTGAGTGGGAGGTTAGGGGGGTCCTAGCTCCCTCGCACTGCCTGCCACATGTGGTGACGATGCCCATCATCTTGCTCATTTTTTTGCTTAAGAGAGCGAAACCCCTTTCTCTACCAATGGCAGGATCGCTGCACCAGGAGGCCACCTCAGCAAATGCTGATGTGTGCGTTTTGCAGTTAAGCTGGAAGTGCCTGGCCTGGCTTGGCCTGTCCCTCCCTCCTTCCCTCCCTCCCCAGGCAAGAGCCACACAGTCGTAGCACCATGGGACTGAGTGCTTAAAGAGGGCACCCCTCCTGCCTCCTCGTGCTGAGTCTGCCTCCGCCCGGGTGCCCTGGCCACACCCGCAGCCCATCCAAACCTGTTGTCTGAGGGTCGGAGCCCCCTTCCGTGAGAAAGCCCCTACCCTGCTTAATAACATTTTCCCTCTGCCTGTCTAATTAACTCCCTCACTGTATCTGCAGTCAGATAAAATGCTCATTTCACACCACATTAATTTTTATCAGCTGAACATTAAGCAACACAAAGCTATCTATGCTCGGTTTAATTTACATACTGACAGACCTACAAAGCGTTACCCACAGTGGCAGTGAAGCAAATAAGCAGAACTGGCATCAAACAAGGCTCTTCAAAATGAAATATTGATTTGCAAGGCTGACAGGGAAGAAGGGTTGGAGGGGTGTGTGAGAAGAAGCGGAGAGGAAGGAGTAAAAGGGTTATCTTTCCTTAAAGAATGGTTATTGATAAATTCACCAATAGGTCTCCCAAAGGGTAAGCAGAGGAGCCGGCTAGAGTCCAGGATCCTGAGGATCGGATGGATACCCCACAGTCAATAGAACTCCCTGGAAATGGAGTCTCTTCATCCTGACATTGGAGGCTGCCTCAAATTCAAGGGAAATGCCCTCAAACAGCAAAGTGCTTTAATCACACATATACACACACCATGATATATCTCACTTCTGTAACTGTGCTCAAGCTATTTCTCTAGAACAGCCTTCCCTCTCCTATTCCACGGCCAAGTTTAGGCATTGCCTCTTCCAGGAAGTCTTCCCTGACCACCCTGCTTCCCCGCAAGTGTGTTCCCAGAATGCCCAGAACAAGGTCTACATTGCACCTACCACCCACACCATATCTTGATAATCCACGCATATGTCTCTTTATCCCACCAGTTATAAGCTCTTTGCAGGGGCAGATATAGGTTTGGGGCAGCTTGTACAAACTGGGAGACTTCCTTTAAGAAAAAAAGAATTTTAAAATATCTACCTTTTGCAAATATTACAACTTATAACCATAAGCACACATCACTGGGAGCACTCTCAGGGCCTTGGAATAGGCTAGTGCAAATGAAAGATCCTGAACTTTTAAGTTTTATCAGCTTTGAGGTGGGTCTACTTCTGGCCTCTTGAACACACTTCCTTGGTTATAACCAGCATTTGATAAGTGTGGGCAGCATGAATTGAATAAATAAAAGAAAAGTAACCACTTTTGGGTACCTACTCTGTGATAGACATGACCAAAGAACTTGGGCCAGGGTAGTCTCCTCCAAGTATCACAGCAGCCCAGATGATACAATTGACAAGTGTTGGAGCCAGAATTGATTTCTAAGAATCATATTTATCCATCTGATAACCTATGGCCTAAGAAGAAAAATAAGAGTTGCTCCCAAGCAAAATGATGTGTGGCTCTTATGAGTCAGTCTTTGGACTTTACAGCACTTAGCATTCATCAATTCACCCAGATCCGTGGTTCTTCCACTTTAGTGAGCACCTAAACCACCTGGATCACTTGCTCTATGGCAGATTCCCTGCCCTGAAAACCAGAGAGTCTATAGTAATTTCTTATCACTGTATAACTGGAGTAGAGCCTGAGAATCTGCATTTTAAATGTGCCCACTCACGATCTTGCTGTGGGTTTTCTAAGACCACACTTCGAGAAACCAAATGCTGATGTTGAAGGGAAATAGTCTGAAGGAATTGGGAATGGGAACTGGTTGGGAGGGCTAGTGGAAGGCTACTTCCCTCAAGCAGCTGGGATATGATTTTAATGTGACGTGGCACCATGGCCTAAGAAAGACCAGGGACTGACAGAAGATGTGGAAAATATGTGTCTAGAACCTGGAGAGTAAGAATGCTGTACACATACTTTGAAATATCCATCCAAGCCCTAGTTTGAAAACATCCTTGTCTTCATGTGACTTGCAGCCTGCAGACCCTTTTCCACCAAATCCCCTGTGAGGGAGAGGAACAGAAGACCTTCCTCAACCTCGGGGGCTGATGCAGGCTGAGTATTCAGCTTTGCTAGATTAAGAATTTCAAGAGGTAGCCCCTGGACATGTAATGCAGAGCACTCTTATCCTGGTTGTCTGTGGCTCCTCATGAAAGAAACTCCTGGCCTGGCTTCAATTTCACAATCGTGCATGCTGGGGCTTGTACGTATCAGTTGGTTCCAGGGTTACCCCAGGTAATTTTGCTTTCGACATCAGCGTGGTAAAGTTTCTCTCCTCAGAGACATTGGTGACCCTTGGAGGTCCCAGGCCCCCCAAAAAGCTTCAAAAGCCAGGACTGTCTATTGTTTAACTATCTTTTGCTTGTTTCATGTTGTTTAGTGGGAAGAGAATGCAATAGGAGCTTTGGTATCAGAAAAGTCTGGCTTATTTAGAGTGAAGTGTGCATAAAACAAGTTGTAGAATTGAGCCCAGGCTAAAGTCATGGCTCTGAGTCCAGGCCTGATTCAGCCACTACAAAGCTATGTGAACTTGGGCAAGTCACTTAACCTGCCTGATTCTGTTACCTCATCTGTGGTACATATTTAATAGTATTAGTTATGCCTCTCAGAGCTGTGATATGGAGCCAAAGTGTCTTGGAAAATCTAAATATAAAGGAATATTGGCTTATGGAATGGTCCACTAACCCTCCTGCAGATAACAATTAAGGTATCTACACAAGATAATCTTTAGAAACAATTTGATAGCACTGGAACACAATCAAAAGCAAACAGACACTGGAAGAGAACCTGTACCCTTAAAGACAGAGCCTCCACCTAGTAAAATTTGTGAATTTGTGGATTTCTGCCTGGGAGCATTCCTCAGTCACCTTTTAGCTCTGCATAGCTTGAACTGTCAGAGGAAAAAGACAGGACAGAAACAAGAAAGTTAGGGGAGAAATTCTGGAAGGGTGAGAACTGCAGAGGCAGTGAGCCACAAAATCTGTGTATAGAATCTCCCCATTCCTTGACTAGCTACTACACTAAACATGCATGAGGGAGACTCCAAGGGATCTAATACAATAGCAGCAGTTGGTAGCTGAAAGAATAGAAAAGAGACTTTAGCAGCTGCTGACCACAGGGAAAACAGAGCTAGAATTTGAGTCTAGCCATGTCAACTGGTTTCTAAATCAAAAATTCTCTTCAGAGGAACTAATAGAAGCTAGAGTCCCTGCAACAATCATTTGTATTATCTATTATCCAACCAAAAGTCACTGGACTTGAAAATAAAGATTAAAATGTAGTTTATACTCAAGAAAAAAAAAAAGAGAGCAGTCAATAGAAACTAACCCCAAGAATACTCAGATGATGAATTTAGCAGATAAGGACTTTAAAGAAACTATTCTAAACATGTTCAAGGAATTGAAGGAAATGTATACACATTTCCTTCAATAAATGAACAGATGTGGGACTTCAGTGAGAAATAGAAACTATAAAAATGAACCATATGTAGAAATCTTAGAGTTGAAAAGTAAAATGAATACAGTGAAAAAAATATTACTGTATGGGCTTAACAGCAGATTGAAGATGGGAAGAGAGAGTTAATGGACTTGAAAATGGATCAATAGAAAGTTCCAATCTTAAAGTGAACAGAGACTGAGTGACCCGTGCATCATTGACCATCAAATCGGGCAACATACATGATACAGAAGTCCCAGGGGAACAGGAGAGAGAGAATGGAACAAAAAAATATACTAGAAGGAATGGCTGGAAATTTAACAAGTGTGGTGAAAGACATCAACTTACAGATCCAAGAAGCTCTACACACCCTAAACAAGATGACTACAAAGAAAACCATATCCAAGCACACTATACTTAATTTTCTGATATCCAAAGATAAAGAGAAAATCTTAAAAGCAGTAAGAAATGTACAGGTGATATAACAATACGAATGGCAGCCAACTTCTCTCACAAAACAACAAAGGCCAGAAGACAATGAAATGATGTCTTTAAAGTACAAAAGGACAAAAATTGTCAACCCATAATTCTACTTTCAGGAATAAAAGCAAAACAAAGTCCCTTTCAGATAAACAAAAATCGAGAGATTCATTGTAAAGAGACCTGCACTAAAAGAAGTGGTAAATGTGGTTCCTCAGTCTGGAGGAAAATGATAACAAATGGTAATTCAGATCTACAGGGAAGAGTGAGGATCACTGGAAAATTTTTTTGTTTTTTGTTTTTTTTTAATGTAAGAAGTTCTTAATTTTCCCAACGGGTAGTAAATTTATACCACATAATCCTACTTTACCCATACTAAATGACACATGGTCTCTTTGTCACAGAACCCCTAAATCCTATAAATTCTGTCTCTTCCTACTCCCTCCCTTACTCCCCCCCCCAATCTCCCCACCAAAAAAAGAAAAGAAAGAGAGAGAAGAAAACTTGGTCTTATTTTCTAGCTGTGTGATCTTGGGCAAAAGTTAACTTATTTGTGCTTTTGTTTCTCCATTTATAAAATGAAAAGATGAAGTAAATGATCTCAAAAGTTCCCTTTCGCCTGAGCATACTATGAATCTATGACTAAACTAGAGCAGTATGTTAGTCTTCATTTAATTATTATTATTATTATTTTAATTTTCATTATTATGGTTCAAGTACCTAAGTCTTATTCTCAATGATCAAAAACATAAAAGTCACCCAAGAATTAATGAGTCTTAGAAGCATCTTAGACACACTAACACCCTTTTGTACCTCATCATTCAAAAATAACCAACAATATACTGCCATGGCTAAAACAATCAAACGAGGTAAGGCCACAATACAGGTGCTTTGCAAACTGCAAAGCCCAAAACAGACAGAGGTGAGGTGGTTTTATTATCCCAATTGTCAGATTCCCTTTCGCATTTGCAAATACATCGATGCTGGATGCCAGTTTCTTAGTCATCCCAAACACCGAGGAACTACATTAAACCACATCAGAATGTGCTTAGCCAAGTGCGAAAGTTCACTGCACAAGTCTTGCCGGTGTGAGAGGCAGACAGTAAAGAAGCTGTGAGCCCCCAAGGACTGGGGACAGTTAATTAAATATTCAGTGTGTCCATGTTTCACTGGGGGGGAGAATCTTTGGAAACTTCAGAGAGCTTTCTGGTGACATGCCAGAGAGATGGACTTAAGCCAGGCTAGACTCCAAGGCTTACTGGCCACCAGGTCCCAGGGGGTTGCCCTGGGGTGGCCTTCCTCAGTTCTGATGCTCTGTGACCTTTGAGCTGTGCAGCCTTTCCCTCCCGCCTCAGTGCGTCTGCGATTCTGCTGGATTAGGCAAGCAGTGGGAAGTTCTTGACTTAGACGGTACACTCTAGAACAGGCTCTCTGAGGACCTGGGTCCCAGCTGCCTCTCTGAGGCAGCAATGAAAAGGTAGAACAATCCAATCCCTCTTTTTGGCAGTAGCTTCACAATTCTGCTGAGTGCAGTGTGTTCAATTGTTTCTTTTTCTCCTCTGGAAAACAGTCACTGTGAATAACATGCTGTTTGGAAACAGGTCTACTTAAAATGTCACTTTCATATAATTATTTACAAATACTGGCATAAATGAAATAAAGGTCTGAGTAAAACAGAAAATTTCAAAGCCTAACACCATTGCTTTAATGAATAGAGCAGAGAAATGCTGAATAATTTTCTGCTTATTTTGCAGCATTCTTAGTAAACCTTTCCTCCCTCCTACACACTCATTCCAGGTTAAATTTCCCTTTTTAATTTGCTCCCGCTTCCCAACTCACAGCACAAGATGCGGTATAGCTATCGCTTGCGTTTTTGAATGGCTTTTCGATAGATTTCAACATTGCCGCCTCAAGACCATTACATCTACTTTTATGCTATCCTTTGGGGAGAAACAATAACTCCAAAGCCCTAGGGGACAATACTGGGTACACAATCAGCCAGCCAAAGCCTGCTTTTAGATATCCAAACCTCCACTGACGTCACAAGCAACTGAGTCATCAACGCCCCTGTGAGCTGCCTTCAGGTTTCCGACAGCAAAATCCAATGTATTTTCAAAATGACAACCAGAAACTTTCAAGCTATTGGCCACTGGCTGTTGAATAACGGAACTGCTATTCTGACAGTGTGGAATCGTCATTTAATTAGAGACAGAGCAAAAAGCACACGGCTTCCTTCCGCGCTCTCTGTTTAGAAGGATGCTTTGGCATTCATTGGCTCATCTGCCCATATCCGTGAGTTCATTGCTCACATGCAGCTTAGACCCAGAGTTCTGTCGTTCCATGTTCCATCCTTCAACCAAGCAAACATGGGAAATGGTAAGTGCTGAGATTCTGCTTTTATAGGAGTTTATCTAAAAACAAATCATGGACCTTAGTTTCTAAATTGTGACACCCCTTCCCACTGCTTGCCAACTGTGAAAAACCTCAAGAAGACACTGCCATAAGCCTTGGCATTTATAATCTCCCACTGTTTTGGTATGCATATCCTGGGGTGATATCAGCTAGCCCAAATCCCCACCTGCTAGATGTACTGCAGCTCAGGAATCAGTTCCAAGAGGCCTTAGCTCTAAACAGCCAACCTGAATTTTGTGGCTGGTGGTGGAGACAGTTATAGAGAGAATTCAAAATGGCGCCCACAAGCCACTGTTCAAAATGGGCTATTCACCTTCCACAGGCTTGCAGGAACACTTCAATTTTATTCTTCTGCTCACCACAAAACAACAACAATACAAGCAGCAGCAACAGCAGCAGAAATAAAACCCCTTCCCCTAGCTGTCTTGCTTGAGATATATAATTTGATTCCATTCTCTTCCCTCTGACCTGTTTCGGAAAAGGTGGCCAAATCCCAGGAAAGTATTTTTGAGAAGAACTGGATGGCTGTTTGGACTGGAAGCTCCCTCAGGGAGCTTGAATCTCATTTCTATGGGGCACGGTCTAACACCACGGTGGTGCATGGGCAGCTAATCCTGTGTTGCAATGATGAACGATCTAGAGCAGCCGCTAGCCTCCTAAGATTGCAGCTTCAAACTGTTTCCTCCTTTCCCTCCCTCCATGGTGAGTTGGCCAGAAACAACAGGTTGATTTTTCAACCTCAGACCACCAGAGGCAGCCTCCCTATGGCCCCACCCTGTGTATGCCAACTGCCCTCCCCAGACCCTCCCTGACCTCCAGCCCTACCAGATGTGAAGGTGCCCTGTAGACTGTAAGACTCCGCACCACAGGAAATATCATATAGGACAAGGTAATGTAGTGGCAACAGCTCTAGGAAATTACCTGAACGGGCTTGTGCCTCAATTTCTTCAGCTTTCACATGGGGACCGGTACTCCCTGATGTCTGGCCTACATCACAGGGCAACTGTGGGCATCAACATGTCTAAAGCCTACAAAAATGTTACCATCACCACCACAATATTTTCAACCTCTGCATCCCTGGAAAAGGAAAGTGAAGTGCATTTGTGGTTCTTAACAGAACCAACAGAAGCCTGGGGTCAGAGTGAGCTGGGGCCCAGCCAGGGTTCTGCCACTGTTTACCCTACATGCTAGAACAAGGCCCCCTTTGCTCTCGGTGCCTCTGCGCATCACCGTGACGGTGGTGTGCCAGCCCTGGTGGGAGGCACAGACTATTCAAACTGGAAGGGACTCGAAAGCTCAACCTTTCAGTTCTTTGGGGCAGGTACCTAGGAATGAAGTTGCTGGGACAGCTAGGACAGTTCATGGCCATCCCCATGTGCCCTGCAGTGATCAGGCCTACGTAAGCTCCCCACCTCTGAAAGGCTATTTGGGGAAACAAATTAGTCTGAAAAAAATGATAGATACCACTTCATATCCACTAGGATGGCTATTGGGAAAAAATTTAAAAAAGGGAAATAAGCGTTGGCAAGGATGCGGAGAAATTGGAACCCTCATACCTTTCTGGGAAATGTAAAGTAGTGTAGTCACTGTGGAAAGCAATGTGGCAGCTCCTCAATAAATTAACAATAGAATTACCATATAATCCAGCAATCTCATCCCTAGGTGTATACCGAAAGGAACTGAAAATGTGTGTTCATACAAAAGCTTTATACAAATCTTCATAACAAGACTATGTGCAGTTGTGTAAAAGGTAGAAACAACCTCAAATGCTCATCAGCTGAGAAGCTGAGAAACTAAACCCATACAAAAGAACACACTACTCGGGGACAAAAAAGGATTGAAGGGCTGACACATGCTACAGCATCGATGAACCTCCAAAATATTATGCTAAGTGAAAGAAGCCAGTCACAGAAGGCCACACAGTATCTGATTCCACTTATACAAATACCACCAATAGGCAAATACCCGGAGACAGAGGCAGGTAAGTGTTTGCCGGGGTAGAGGGGACTGGGAAACGGGAATGACTGCTCAGTAGATATTGGATTTCCTATGGAGGTGATGAAAATGTTGGAACTAGATAGTGGTAATGGTCGCACAAGTCTGTGAATATACTAAATTATACACTTTTAAATGGTTAAAATGGTAAATTGTACTTTATATGTATCATACCATGGGGGGAAAAGATATACAAACAAAGGCAGGGATGAGTAGATGAAATGGAGGGTTCTAGAACTCCTGTAGAGGGAGAACCTTCTGAAGCCACCTCTCCTGCCCTGTGCGTGCCCTTCCGGGGGCCTGGGCTGGTGGATTAATAGAGAAATGACTGCTAATAAGTCCCCAGGAGCTACAGGTCTTTTCCTTACAAATGGGAAACAATCGTATCTCATGGCAGCTCATTATGCATTCTTTGGGTACCATGAGTTGTTTTAAAACCATGAAATTAGTTCTGGCAGAATTTACAGCAAAACACCCATGAGATGAGGCTGAATGAGTTATGTAAGACTTCTCGCACTCTGTGTACGAGCTGTTAACTCCTTCCTGGCACGGCCAAGGAACCGTGTCATCTCTAAAGTAGCGAGCATGCTGTGGTTTCCAAGACCCAGCACGCGGCTGATGGGAAGGAGCGGTGGAACCCTGGATCCAGACGGGTCCAAGGAACCACCGCTGGGTCCAGCCAGTTCCCTCCTTCTTCACACAAGTCCCTTGCGTCCCCCAGACAGGGGAAGGGACTTGCCCATGCAAATTGCTTTGACTAAAAGTTCCAGTCTTTCCCCAGGATCTAGGTCAACCTTTGGTGTGATGTACTGAAAGCTTTAAAGTCAACCCTAGATCTAAAACATGAATGCGATCATCGCTGGTCTACAGCTGTGCCATGAGACCAGCCCCAGCCCAAGCGGGAGGACGGTGAGTCTGATCGATTGAGCTAGAACTCTGGCATTAAGCAGAGTTCATATTTCAAAAGCTTCCACCTGGCGACAGTCACTAAAATAATTATTATACATGGAAAAAAATGTGTGAGTCCCAAACCATGCACTGAGCTCATGAGCTTTCTCCCATGCCTTCTCTCCCTCTCCCTGCCATAAATAGGCACACACACGTGTATATATATGTGTGTATGTGCATATATATTCCACCTGTTGCATACCTATAATATATATGGGATATTTGACCAATAAAATATACTTCATAATGCAATTTATTTAGAAAGTAGCGAAGAATTAGAAAACAAGTTTAAAAAGCCTGTTCAAAGTATATCTCAAGAATCAAGTACTAAACTTGGAGGAACCTCAGGACTCTACTCAGCATCTGTGGACTCTTAGAAACAACAAGCTTGTTATCTGCTTCCTAAACCGAAAGACTAGCTTATGAGAAGCAGAGAGAAGGAAAACCCCTGACAGGGTACCCTGGGCAACAAGTGATTACTGACCACCAGAGGAGGAAGATCTAAAAGGACTGAAAGCAAGCTGAAGTCATCAAAAAGGTGACCAGAGCCACCCAAAGCCTGGAGCCCTGTGAAGTACCAGCAATCTGCAGTGAGGGACTATAAGTTTAGGCATCAGACAGACCCAAGTTTGAAAGTGAGACTCTGCCACTTATTAGCTGTGCAATATTGGGTAAGTTACTTTCTCTCTCTGACCCCTAGTTTCCTTCTACCTTACAGCGTTTTTTTGTGTGTGTGTGTGTGAAAATGAGATGATTTATGTAATGAGCTAACGAAGGCATCTAATTATTGCTTGCTAGAGGACTTTTTTTAAAGACCTGAGGACAGGGTATTATGGTGTGGTCTGATTATTTGTGTTCACAAGGAGAACCTCGAGTCATCCAGAGAGGGTTAACATAAGTCATGCGTTCTCCGTGGGAGCCCACCCTGGTGGCCCCCTGGGACACCAGGCCTCTGTGCATTTGTGCCGCTCTCTGGAGCCATACTCAGACTGTCTCCCTCTCTCTTTGAAACCTACTTGCAGCTAAACTACTCTCCTACAAGTTATCTGACAAACGAATTTATCCTAAGGTGTCAATGCTCAATGATGGCAAAGCAAATTTTCGTGGATGTTAATTATAACGCAGGAGACACAGCTGTAAACCAACAGTGATAGTTCAGCAAAGGTGACAGGCCAGTGAGGAATTAGTTTGGGGTCAGAAGGCCTTCTTGGTGCCCTCTCAATCACATCTTGAAGGGAGAGTTTCTTCTTCGTGGCTAACCTGAAACATTACAAAGAGAAACCCAGGCACTCCCAGGGCCCAAGCACTAGTGGCCGCTGCTGTCTGGTATTTCCTTATAAGAGCTAGATGTTGATACATCCCCATTTAGCTCCCCTTCTGATAGATTCATATTTATTTAATTTATTTACATTCTGCACTGGTCCAAAAATACTGGGGGTAGAGGAAGTCAGTAAATAAGTTCTGATGCCAAAAAAAATCCCACTGCCAAAATACGAAGTATATCATCGTGCTTCATGCTAAGAGGCACTAAGAATTAGCAATCATCTCTTTTTTCCTTTCCTCCTTCCCCCTGCAATCTGATGCTCTTTTACACACCCATGTGCTGGAGACTGCAACAGCAGGCAGGTAGACAAGGAGGGAGGGGCACAGGAAGAGACAGACGGCTGGAGCTTTTGAGAATTTACCAAGATATGTGTGTTGGAATGTCTTGGGCTTCTTGTCTTGCTCTCTGCCTTTCTGTCTCTGACTTTCTGTTTCTGTGTCTCAGAGCCTCTATCTCTGGCTTTCTCTTCGGAACAATAACAGGAATATTGCTAGGATCAAATGGAAAATACTGTCTACATTTCATCTGACCAATAATCAGGGGTTCTGATTTCTTAGGGCTGGAACTATGTCCGTTTGGGTCATTAGGAGATCTCCAGAGCCTGCAGGGATGTGCATCTCCTCCCAACCTTGCATTCAGCAACATCTACCTCAGTCGCCCAACACGGGCTATCGTGAGCGCATTTACACCATGGAAATTGGCAGACATTACAACGCAGGGCTCTTTTCTTTCCTTTCTTCTGTAGAATAAACATTGACCGGCAAACCACTGATGATAGGTACACCACAAATATTTGTTAAATAAACAAAGGAAGAATATGACAGTTGTCCCATTTCACTCAACCATTTCCAGCACCTCTCTGGCCCCAGTCATAGCAACACCCTCTCTGTGAGCTCCTCTCAACAACAGGATGGCAAGCTTCAGGATTTAGTTACGAAGCAGAGAAAGAAATGCCAGGAAGACTAATTTAAAACAAAATTTTGCTTTGGTAATCATTGCTCTGACTCAGCTCTGGTGGAAAGTATCAACCTTATAAAGCCACAAGGAAGAGGTGAAGATTTCACATTGATGCTTATTTCTTTTGATGTTAAAAAGAGAACCATGTTAAGTGCCGGGGCAGGTCTGTGAGAGGAAGGGTACCAGGCTCACAGCAAGCAGTCACATACAGCAGCCTCTTCTTTGTGACCTCAGGGAGTCAGTGACTTTCTCTGAGTCCAGGTTTACTGGCTATAGGCTAATAAATAACACTTCCTTTGCCCACCCCACAGGATGACCCCCTACTACCAAACTCCTATTCATCCTTCAGGACCCAGTTCAGATGATCCTGCTCTCTCTGCCATATTGAGCCAATACTTTCCCCCGTGCCTGGTACACAGTAATTGATTTTTGTGTGCTTATTAAAGTGAACCACTGGAAAAAAAAAACTAGACTGTTAGACTGGGAATGCCATCTGTAAGGTGTAAAGATCTATTACCAAGGGAAGATCACAAAATAGGGTGGCAACTACTGCCAACCCTTAGGGGCAGCCCTTAACCTGGTGTAGACCCTCTTAAAGCATTTAATTGCCACTAGATACAATTCGTGAGGGACCTTGGGGGCTTGGAAGGAAAGGATCAATTAGGCAGCAGGGGGGAGACATTCTTCTAAATAGTGGCCTCTCCCTCCCCACGGGGCTCAGAGGTAAGAATATTATATAAGGAATGAATGCTGCCTTCATTTGTTTTAATAAAAGAAATAGCCCATTTAAAGAAACACAGACTTCGGTGGCTGAGACATTTCTGAATGTGAATATGACCCAGAGGCTCAGGATTACAGAACGGCTGTCTTGAGAATGACCATTTTTTCCTATTTAAAACATTCTGGAAAATTGCTCTGTGTCCCCGTGCCAAAGATGAAAAAATAAAAAACATAAGGGCTATTTGGAATGTCTCTTCATTTTACAGATGACTCTAATGCATAACGTTATAAAGACATGAAGCTCTCTGGCCTCAAATGCCCCGATGCGGCCGGCCGAGAAGCCCGGGAGAGGCACGCCGCGGTGTGGACTCCGTGGGCAGATCCTGCAAGGCACCCTCACCGTCCCGCATGGGCCTGCTGGTTGCTCACAGGCTTTTTAAGATTACAGGGCTCTCCTAACAGAATACAAGCAGGGCTGCGTGCGGGTAATTCCTTAAGTGCATAGCATAAAATCTTAAGAGTATAAAATGAGGATGATCATGATAATGATGATGATGGTGGTGTCAGCGTAAAAGCCTGTCTTCACATACATTTTGCCTGGTTTTATTGGATATAGCAACCATGTTAGCTAGATACAAGAAAAAAAAAATGAATCACTGATGTTACAGAAGTAGAAAATGAAGGCTGAGAGAGGTGCCGGGGCTGGCTACGGTTCTAATTGCTAGGCAGTGGGTGATCTGGCACCAGACACCAGAGCTGCTTTACGGTGCCTGATGGGAATGGAGTGGGAGTGGGGGTGGGGTGGGAGGGGAACCAGAAGAGGCACCACTGTATGCAGGGAGGAGCTGAGAGAGCACCAAGGCTGGAGTCCCACAGACCCGGCTCTGCACCTATGCCCTACCAAGTCCGGTTACACGGTCACTGGCCAACTATAGTCCTTCTGGTCAATTTCCTCATCCAAATATGTGAATAACAATTTGCATCTCATGGATTGATATGCAGATCATGTGTGTGGGGGGGGGGCGGGGCAGATCACACGCAGAACATGATAGGAAACAAACAAAAAATGGCAGCCGTCATATTTTATCATTATTTCTAGCTTTACAGGGGGCTATGGACCCTGTAAAGGGCTAATTTCATTTATTCTTTGTGACTCTGCCTGGGTAGGAATTCTCCTAAATATTTCATGAGAGCCATCTCTCTTTCCCCCTATAGCCAAGGACAAATAGCACAGGGATCTGGTTTCCAGGTTCAGAAGGAAAAACCACGCCTTTTAAGGAATTGTATGTGTGCGTGTGCGTGTGTGTGTTATGTACATATACATTTATTTGGAGGACGAAAGAGCTGGTGGCTTCTTTCATCTATTGCTCTTTACATTTGAAATGATTTTCAACTGTTGTTGACAAACCACCTTTGTCTTTTTCAGATATTTCTGTGTCTACAGAGATGAAAATCTTTGCCCAGATTCAATAAGGCAGGAAATCAATTAAGGTTTTCATTTTCTGCTTAGCCTCAAAAGACAACACGCTGAGAGAAGGCCTAAGTAAAGAAAGCATCTACAAGACTCCTGGAGGTTTCCTTCTGGGTTCTGCGCTCTGGAAAAAGTAAAACAGGAAGGAAAACCCTTACATGTCCTACTTAAAACCTAAATGCTTTTTCCCGTTTTTTTTTTTTTTTTACTTTTTTTAAACTATGCCATGCCGCTCTTTTTTGATTAATATGGACAAGTCTAACGAAAGAAAGACACCTCAATTTTTTAAAGACAGCCCCTAAACCTAACAGCTTGGTTTTTAAATGGCTACATTTAAATATTTCTTTCTCTGTTCATTTCCAAACCTGGGCCATAAATCACGCTTATGAACACAATGGCCTGTGCCTATAGCAATTTATCATTTGGATAATGTCACCTGTTCAGGTGTGCGTTAATTTATGCCTCAAATTAGAATTCCTGTTGGCTGGAACCTTCCCTCTCCTCTGCACATCCCGAGCCTCGGCCCCTTAGGACCAAATGGGCACAGCCCCGGCGGGGAAGAACCTGTTTAATTCCTGACTCTTAGAGGAGGCAGAAGAAGGTAATGGAAAGAAATCTAGGGCCTAGCAGTCCTCTCAAGTTCACTTGTTTAGCGTCTTCATGTTCGTCGTCCAAGGATACAACCTATTATGAAATACTCAACAAGTCCGGACGAAAGAGGAGGTGCCTGCGTGCGACGTGCGTGTCAGCTTTTGCTGCACCTACCGACGGCGACCAAGTGGGCAGCCGTGAGACGCAGGGTACAGAGCCCATAGAGCACCTCAGAGTGGAAGGGACACCAGAGAGGCTGCCCTGAGTGGGAGTCCTAGCTTGGGTGCTAATGGCTCATTACATCCTCTTTCCGGGCCTCAGTTTCCCTAGTAGTAAAATAAAAGAATCCCAAGATCTTCTTTCTTTGACATCGTATGGCTGTAACTCGAGAGGAAGTAGTTGTTTTATTACTACCTGCAACCCCCATGGTGTAACTGTTTCCTCCAGTTACCCCAAAACAGACGGGACAGGAACAACTGTAAGTTTCTGAACTACACTATGGAGAACTGGTATTTATACATGTGAGTGGGGAAGTCTGTATTTGGTCTTCTCCTCTTCTATTTCCACTCTATCGTTTTCTCTGATTTTCTTGCTCACTGTGTGTTTCACTGTCTCTCTCTCCCATGTATGTCAGGAACAGACAAAGTGCTCTCCAGTGCTGACATTAATATCAACAGTCACCACATGTGTGCTCTGTGTTAACTATGATATTATATCATAATTCTTTAAGACAACTATCATTGAATGCTCCAAACAACCTCTGGATGCCCACATTAATCATCTTTATTTGAAAAAAATGAGGAAACTGAGGCTCACAGAGGTAACTTGGCTAAGATCAAACAGGAAATGGCAGAATCTGAATCAGAACCCAGGGTGGTCTGACTCTCAGACAAGGGGCTATTTCCACAGTGCTTGAGTGAGCAAGTACATGAATCGGGGTCATGGGACATGTGGCTAAATTCGATTGCTTAAACTCCACTGGCGATTACCAATCTTTTTGAATTTCCACAAGCAAGGGGGTGTGACTATAAAATTACTTATGTATGAGATTAAATGACTGATTTCAAGAGCCACACACGAAATTTAGTCTCCTTGCATTTTAGCCAGGGTTTATGTATTTGAATTGTAAATTTGGAGATCCTTTCTCAGTTAATATCTTTTTATAAGCCTATGATCATAACTCTTAAAGTAGGCTCTCTCTTTCAACAGAAGAAACCAGAAACCTAAAATTCAAATGTATTCATTGTTCTTTTTTTTAATGCACTCATTGGCCTCCTCACATCTGTAGCTTTAAAAATGATTTCCTCATCGCCCAAGTAAATCAAGGGAAAAATGACTTCCCAGCCACAGTTTTATAACGCACCAGTTTTGTTTAGGGCGTGAAAATTGCTGAAAATCCCATGGATCCAGGGTAATGAATCACTGCTTCCACCAGCTACTTCCCTGACCTGCAGCCTGAGCTGCCCTGGGCTTCTCTCTGCCCCCCTGTCCCCCACCACAGGCAGCCTTCCCTTCTCACCATGATGCCACTCCCCCCTGACAGGCAAGGGGACACCTGCCAGAGGGTGACTTCATCATGCCCAGTCACTCTGACAACAGCCCAAATAAAACTGTGTCAGTCATTTAAACCATAAACAACAACCCAACAGGGCTGGGGAACTCAGGGAGAGTCATAGA
Source organism: Mirza zaza (assembly GCA_008750895.1). Classification (NCBI taxonomy): domain Eukaryota; kingdom Metazoa; phylum Chordata; class Mammalia; order Primates; family Cheirogaleidae; genus Mirza; species Mirza zaza. The sequence goes on along the minus strand of VSMD01096041.1, from coordinate 34,833 downwards.
AAAGGCAGGGAGAAAGAGGGAAGAGGGCTGCTGCCACCAACAATTAAAAGCCAGGCACCAAAACCTTGACGCAGCAAACGCAGGAAGAAGAGAACAAGCAAGATGGCGGAGCAAGGAGTCAGAGGATTGGGTTTGATGAGCCCAGCACTTACAGCGTGTGCAACTTTGGGAAAATTACTTACCCTCTCTGATCCTGTTCTATCATTTCTTAGGATTGAGTGATAAAGGGAGCCAACTCGTAGGGTTGTTCTGAGTATTTATGCAGAACACCTTCACGCCCAGTTAGCACTCCATCCGCGTTAGCTGATATTACGCTGTGTTATTGATACAGGATTAGATGGTAGCTCTGCCTTCCTTGTACATCAGTGAACATTCTAGAGCCCAGTGGGCTCTTCTCTTGGCACACTGAGCAGAACACCACTAAGAAGGATGCAAAAGACCCCTGGATTCCAGTCCTGGTTTTGCCGCTGACCAGACGAGGCAAATCACATTACTTGGCATCAGTTTCCAATTCTGCCAAGTAAGAGTGTGACTGGACGCTTTCCAAAGCTCCCTTTATGGGTCTATAATATGAAAGTTTTTCCTCTACCCATCAAGTTGTCGAAAGGAGCCACAGAGGTTTCAATGGCAGGTGTTGAGGACCCTCCCCCCCCCCCCAAGAGCACCGGGCCCTCTCTCTGCAAGCCTCCCCCCTGCCCCGGCGATGCAGATGGTGGCTGGGGCAGGATTTGGCGCCTGGGGCCTGTTTGCAAGGCCCCTTGCTCTTAGTGCTCCAGCCAGTCTCACTGCATCGCTCGTAAGCCTTTTAGGCAGTGACGTGCCGCCTTGAAATTTTCCTTTCGGCAGGAAGTCAGGACTGTCAGAAGGAGTCTACTCTTCTGCTTTTGATTTCTTGGTAAGAACCCAAGAGGGGGAAAAATAAATGCAAGGGGTTTACAAAACAAAACAAAAACTTTGGGGCAGAGAAAAGTCCATACTCTACCGGCTGGCTGGCGGATGTGCCTGAGTGAAAAGGAACCACAATTCCACACATTCTGACTCCAAGTCTACCTCTGTGTGGTGGCGTCTACACCTCCACCCATGAACAGGAGTAGCACCCAGGCTCAACCTAGGCCAGACCAGAACGGAATGGTTAAAACGTCTCTTGCCATGCCTTCTAGAACGCCAGTCTTACACTAGCACCGAAGAACTCCCCTCGGTATTACTAAGGAGAACTTTCCAATGGCCTTAACTGTCTTCTGTCCCAGGGCTCTGCGGCGGCAATGAGAATAAGAATAGCAACTTCTGGGATCTGTAAGGCCCCACGGTTTCGAGAAGTGCTTTCACCATGCTTTCCTTTGATCCCACAGCAACGCTACAAAGTGGGCACCACGGGTATCACTATTCCCATTTTACAGATGGGAAAACAAACGACACGCTCAGGGACGTTAAGGAGGCCAGCAGGTTAGGAGCAGGCTAGGATGGGAGTCAAGAAAGAAAACTGGGTCCAGTGTGAGTGACTCCGGTTTTCAGTTTTGATTCCGCTCAAACTGAGCTGGGGGACCTTGCGCCTGTCACTTAACTTCTTTGCACTGAGCTTCTTGTCTATCAAAAAGATGTCCGCCACCTCTAAATTCTATAAATAAAAATTCCATGCCTCCGTGGAATGGCCGAGGTGACGTCAGATTCGGATTGGTAAATTATATGGTAATAGTGGCCCGAACTGCCACAATTGGTGGCAATGTGCGCAGTTAATCCCAATTCTGTCTTTTTGAAAATTCATTTTTAAAAGTTGCACCTGCACATTATTTAAAAGGACAAATAATTCTACAAAGCTTTGTAGAAACACCAACAGTCCTTCCCCACATCTCTTATGCCCCAAGACCAACCACTTTCAACTCCTGTAGCTGATTCTTTTGATATTTACCCCCATATCTCTAAATAACAGGTTTATGTAACTACTTTTTGACTTTGCTGTTTTAGGCTTTATCTATTGACCTTTCATGATGGAAGATGAGGTTTCTGCCTTCTTTAAAGAACTTCCACCCCCACCACACACATTTCCTGTCCCCCTGTCCCGCCAGTCCAAATCTACCACAATTTTGGTTGGATCAATATTCTGTGCTTCTGGTTTTATGACAATTTAAATGCTATTTACTGCCGGGTCATGTTGTATACAATGAGTAGTCTTTCTTTTCTGTATAATATTATGCTATGCCTGGTGTTAATAATTAACTTGTCTGCTTGCTTAATTTTTTATCTACTTATTACTTATTCAACTCCAAACTCTCCCCTAGTTGTGCAAGTCTCAATACATTCAAACACATCAGGTATTCTAACAATTTCAGCTTGAAGCTATTTCTCTGGGCTGTTTCTTGGCTGTTGTCTTGTGATTTCTGTTTCACTCTCTATTTTGTTGGCTTCCTTATTTCTTAGAGCCTCCTGTCTTCCTTTGTTTACACCCTCAATTTTTTTTTTTTTTTTCTGAGACAGAGTCTCACTCTATCACCCAGGCTAGAGTGTTGTGGCATCAGCCTAGCTCACAGCAACCTCAAACTCCTGGACTCAAGTGATTCTCCTGCCTCAGCCTTCTGAATAGCTGGGACTACAGGCACCCACCACCACGCTCAAGTAATTTTTTTCTATTTTTAGTAGAGATGGGGTCTCACTCTTGCTTAGGCTGGTCTTGAACTCCTGAGCTCAAGCAATCCTCCTGCCTCGGCCACCCAGAGTGCTAGGATTACAGGCGTGAGCCACTATGCCTGGCCCCTCAGTTTTGATGGAACATCCTTCAGTAGTCTCCTAAGAAGGTGTGGGAGGTAAAATTTTGGGGACCTCACATACCTGAAAATGTTTTTATTCTATCCTGACATGTAATTGATAGTTTGGTTAGACATAGAATTCTACACTGGAAATCATTTTCCTATAGGACTTTGAAAACCTTTCATCATCACCTTCTAGTTTCTGAAGTTGCTACTGAGAAGTCTAATACTACTCTAATTCTTGACCCCTTATATGAAAGCTATTATTTCTCTTTAGAAACCAGGCGTATTCTTGTCTTTGGTGTTCTAAAATTGCATTGAGATACTGCCTGAGAGAAGATCTAACTTCGCCTCTTATACTGGACATTTGAGAGATTCAATGAGAAACTTCAGTTTTGAAAAAATTTCCTGAATTATCTCTTGAATTATTTTACCCTTTCCATCCCCTGTCCCTTTTCTCTCTTGTTTTTCATTTCTACTCTTTGATTTTTAATTCATTGCAGTTCACTATCAGTTTGGAGTATTGCTTTTTAATAGAATATTATTGTTTTTCATGAATGTGGCATATCTACTTGTCTTTCTGTGTTTCTTAAAGATAAGGGTATTCCACCCCCTAGCCTCTGATTTCATTTTCTCCTTTCATAGTTTCTCTTTCTTCTAACTTGCTACTATTTTTTTAAAAAATCTCTGTATTGCACATGAGAAGCTTTCCTAAAATGCCTGGTAATTCCTGGCTATCTCATATGTGAGAGTGGGGCATGAAGAAGCTGTGTATGATTTCTGGGCACACAAGAGGGGTTCATTTACTGATAGAATCACTTGCTGGGCCATTTCCTTGGGGAGCTCCAATGCCAATTTCTTTAGTCTTTTAGACTAAAGAATAGACTCAAATACCATAGAGAAGATTCCATTGCCACTAACAGGTACACATCTTCCTGCTATTGTGTGGGAAAAGAAGTCCAAGGAAAAAGGAAGGAGTATCCTATTAAATATATGAATGTATATCTTAACCCCACTGTTTACACATGGATCCCCAAGTCCAGAGACATTCAGTTTTATTCTATCCAAAGAATAATTCTCTGACTCAGGGAAGGGACGGGGCAGCTTCCCAGAGTGGATCTGGGATCAAACTGCTACTTAAACAGAATTTTAATAAATCTTATTTTAGCCCAACTAAAATTTTCATTCTCCATTTTCAGAGGTACCTGGTGCCATCAATTTTCGAACCTTTGTGGCACCAGGTTCTGTGATATTCTAAGTTTTTCCTATTGCTGGTTTGGGATTCAGCTTTCTCATCTCTGGTAAGTCAGCCACCTCTGTTCCATCTGCTTTACAGCTTGCAAAATATTGTTGCTGATATATTCTCTCCTGTTCTTTTTGGCCTTGTGGGTTACCCTTTAAAAAGACTCTTTACAAATCACTTTCGAAGATTTTGAGAAGAGAACAGAATTATATATGTGCGTTTAATCTGCTATCTCTAACCATTCTGTCTAAGCTCCTTCGTTCTGTGTTTAACATAGTAAAATAGTCAAATATACTTTGGGCCAATAATATAATACAGAAACATCACCTGAAAAGAAATGTTAATCCACTCGCAAACGGACAGTTTCTTTATGCCAATTATTATTGCCCACATCTCAATTCTTATTTCTGTCTAGTACGTATCTGTAGACCTGGTTCTGCCCAGTGGATTTATAATCTACACCTTTTGAATATCTATCTGATCTTTAATCCATGGTAAGCAATGTGCAAAGCCAGCCAAAGACCAAAGGATGTTCATTTCACTTACTGTCTCTTGGGTGGCTAACAGCTTTTCATCTCTTTATGATAGTTGAATCATTTTCACGTTCATCATTTTAATACTGAAATTGAAAATTTCCTTAATTACTTAAGAACCCCAAAATTGAATCAAGTGGTAGCACCCTTTAGTTTTTAAGAACTGTGCACATCTTGGTGAAACATAGCAGGTTTACAAGCATAGCCTCTGGCATTCCACTACCCAGATTTGCAAGTCCGCTTCACTCTGTTTGACCTTGGAAAATTTGCTTAACTTCCTGGCGCCTTGATTTCCCCATCTGTAAAATGGAAACAATAATAGTAGCCACCCAATCAATAAGTTTGTTGTGAAAATGAGATGAAATGTTATATGGATAAAGCACCTTTTCCCAGTGACTGACACCAAGAAAAAGCTCAATAGATGTTAGCTAAAGTTATTCATTATTATCCCATATTTTTCAGGAATTAGGAATAACGTCAGTAAATATGCATTAAGTGGTTTAGGGAGACAAGGGCACACCTCCTCACCCACCAGGGATTGAAGAGAAATAATAGTGTCATCTGAGAGCTAACCTGTAAATTCAGCACCTAGTGGGTTTGAGCAGAAATATAAAGTCAGGATGAAGGAGGTCTTAGGTCAGAGAGCCCTAGTTTCGTGTGACTGGTGGAATTTGCATGTTGGATGCATACACCTCATCCAGAAGGGGCATGCCCTGCCAGTGTAGTAAAAAGGGATACTTCCGGATTCTGAACTATGCTGACATCACCAAGGCAATGCCACGCTGTACTTGTCAGAAGAGGCTGCGCTCTATGACAAACCAACCCTCCATCTCAGTGGCTTAACAGAAAGTGCTTTATTTCTTGGTTCCACCAAGTCTGAAGCAGATCAGTAGTCCTTTTCCATCTTGTTTCTCTGCCATCTGGACCACGTGGCCTCCAAGGGCTCCACAAGAAGGAGACATAGAAAAACGAGAACATGTACCTTGTCCACTTACATTGTCCTTTGCCAGGACTCAGTCTCGTGGCCCCAACCTAACCCCGAGGAACCTGGGAAATGTCACATCCTCTGTGCCCACGAAAAGCAGACAGGTTGGAGAAGACAATGCTCCCTGCCAGCCACCTCCTTTGTGGAGATCTACCTGGACAGCCTGTTGCTTTTCCCAGGGAACACGTTTCTGTCTCTTCATTGAGCGCCCAAGCTCGTGTGCCCTGGACTGAGTTGGGTCCCATCCTGTGGAATCTATAGATGTCAAAGACTTGAAATCTGTGCTTAGCTCGCCCAGTCTTCCAGGCAGTGAGAGTCTAGGCAGGCAATGCGTTAGATCCACCCCTAGTGGTGAGTGGGGTCTGTAATCTGTTGACTGCAATCTGGTCTTCAACCTTTGCACCTCTTCCCATCAGCCTGCTGGTGCAATCCCAGCATGCCTTGTGGCCGAACTTAGAGCTTCTAATTGGCCACAGTTGAGGGAACAGCAACTACTCTACAATATTCTCTCTTTATTATAGTTATTTATCAGGTCAGGCATAATACAGACAATATTTTATATGATATATTATAGCTTGCAAAGCACTTTTACCTGTGTTGCTTTATCATTGAAATAATCCTGAGAAGTAGCATACTTGTCATAATTTCACCTATGAGGAAATCAAGACTCGGAGAACAGAAGCATCACATTCAAGATCATTTAGTGAGCTGGTGGCAGAAGTGACGTTTGAGCTTAGGTCTTCAAACTTGTGTCTAACTTTGACTTTTTCTTCACATCTCTTAGGTAGATGTTGGATACTCAATCCTGCTCAGTTCCACGCAATGGGGGGAAACAAGGTCTTAGAACTTTAGTAACTTATAATATATTTGGATACAGAGGCGTAGTACATGTTATAAAACAATCTATGAAAATTATGATAGGATATATAATTAGGGACTAATTTAGCTCTTCAAGTCCAAAGGAATAATTTAGCGTAATGAAGACCTAAGTTTTTAAATAAATAGTCTCCAAACCTAGAGCAGCATCATGTCTCCATGCCCTTGCCCAGGCTGTTCCTTTTGCCCAGAAGGACTTTCTCTTAGTTCTCAGCCCAATAATCTCACCTTTCTAGACCTGGCTCAAATGCTAGCCCCTCCCCAAAGCTTTCTCCAGCTCGCCAGGTAGAAATAGTCTGCATTCTCCAAGGTGCACAGTATGTGATTCTCTTGTCCTAGAACACAAATCTCATGCTCAGGATGCCAATTTTTGGTGGAAGTGGGTGCAGTGAAGGCGATAGGTGGTATTTTTTCTCCTTAAGACTCGAGCTTCCCAAGAGTAGGAATCAAGCCTTAGTATGCTCTGTATCTCTAGTGTCCAGTGCACTTCCTGACATGAGTTAAAGGTTCATGGAAGGGAAAAATAAACGAATGATGTGGAAGAGAAGGCATAGCTTCCTAAAATGCCCAATGTAGTCCCACAGATCTCTCTTCCAAGCTTGAATCCTGGAATTTTAGAGGTGGGAAGCCAGAGCTGAAGAAAATGGGTGGAAGAGAAGAAAGGGGCTGCATCAGCAGATACTTAAGAACTGCTGGGCTTCGTACTTCCGCCATCAGGACAGGAAGCCCCCCACAGTGGCCCTGTGAACTTTCACCCTCCTCCCCATCCCACTTGGCTTTGTTCGCCATTTTCCAGCTGGTGCTGTGGTTTTCCTCCAAAGGCCTGCCTTTGGCATTGCTGTGAATTGGCTTTTCTCTGTGCGTAAAGGCTGGTGAGAGCATGGAGGAGGAGGAAACACATGTATCAGGCTTGGTTCTGGGTGCTTTTCCTCTCCTCCTAGTCCTCGACAATGGGGTAGGGAGGGCAGGACTCGGGTCTCTAAGGTTTCCCAACCCTGGAGGTTTATCCTTTGCTTAGGCACTGGGTGAATCTGAATCCATGTGCATAAGGTGGATGCGTGAGGCAAAAGGGTTGATAACATGTGAAAATTCCCAGTTTATTTTCCCATGGTTTGACCTTAAGGAAGGCAACAAGCTCAACAGTGTTTGAGTTGACTCCTCTATAAAAACGAGCCTAATGATGTTTCGCTTAACTCATGGAGGAGTGGCCAGGCTTAATTAACCAATGCTCATTTCTCTCAGCACTTTGGATGTCCTCCATGGGCACAAAATTATGTTATTACTTGGAATAATAATAATAGTTCCCCCTAATAATTCTGTGTTATTATTGCATTTAAGGAACTGTATTAGAGGCCTTCTGGAACTCGTTTAATACCTATAAATGTCTCCCCTGGCAAAACAAGGGAGCATTGCCTGGTGATTATGGTTTGTCTTACATTTCAAAACTAGTCCGTTTAAACCCTCAGCAGAGTCCTCAAAACAGCGCCTGGCCAAGGGGGACCTCTTTTGATCTCAATTCGCTGGACCACTGGCAGCGCTGAACTGCAGCAAAGCAGTTTGTTTTCAAAGCTGAGGACTTGGCAACTCTAAAGGGCCCAAACTACGATGTGGAAAGATAAGCAAACCCAGCTTCCCCCACCCCTGCAGCCGGGGCAAGGCACAAACACCACAGATCAGCTCACTGGTTTCCCCAACCCCGGTTTAATCCCACCAGCTTCTTCTGGGTCTTCGAGTCAAGGCTAAACCCCCCACAAGGCACGCAGAGCCCCCCCAGTCCATCTTTAGACACCCTCTCCCCTGCATTCTGTTCCTCCATCCTAATCCTTTTTTAAAAAATCTTATTTTTCATCGACACGTTGTGATCCTATGTATTTATGGGGTACAAGGTGATGCTGTGATACATGTATACATTAGGAGATGGACATATATCCATCACCTCACACACTTGTCATCTCTTTGCGGTGAGAACATTTAAAATCTGATGTCTTAGCAATTTTGGAACATAGGCACATCTCAGAGACACTGCAGGTTCGGTTCCAGATCCCGGCAAGAAAAGCAAACGCTGCAACAGAGGAAGTCACACAAATGTTTTGGTTTCCCGGTGCGTATAAAAGTTATGTTTACCCTATACTGTAGTCTATTAAGTGTACAATAGCATTATGCCTAAAAAATGGACATACTTTAATGTCAAAATACTTGATTGTTAAGAAATGCTGGCACAGAGATAGGAAGGGAGCACACGCTGTTGGAAAAAGGGTGCCGATACACTTGCTCGACACAGGGTTGCCACTAACCTTTGATTTGTCAAAAACACAGTATCTGAACAGTGCAATAAAGCAAGTGCAATAAAAACAAGGCATGCCTGTATATAAGACAAGATTATTAACTGTAGTCCACCATGCTATGCAACAGAACACCAGAACTTATTCCTCCTGTCTCCATCCTGATCTATTATTTCTTTAAACATACCAGGTTCGGCGTCTCCTCGGTGCCTTTGCACACTCTGCTCCCAGCCCGGCAAGCCCTTTCTCTCTTGCTTTTACCTTCAGTTCTCAGGCGGCTGTTCCCTCCTTCCCACGTGTGGGCTGAGGTCCCTCCAAGGTGCACCTACGACATCTTGTGCCTGTGTCCTGTGCCAAAGCACTTGGCACAGAGGATCATACTTACCCATTTACTTCTGGGGTTGCCTGTGCACCTCTACAAGGACATGGCATGTGCCAGTCCTGTGCCCTGGGTTTATACACAGCAGGTGCTTTGTCAATATTTGTTGAATGAATGAAAGAATATAGTTTTTTTTCTTCTTCCTTTTATACCCTATTCTCTTATATTCCATGCCCCGGCCCTAACGCTAATCCTTCCCCACTTTTCCCCTATGCCAATAACAGGTGAGTAAAATGGATGAAGAAATGAGAAAAGAAAATGAAGCAGTAGATTCTCGAGAGGAGAGAAATGCTGTAGGCAACAGGGATTGGGAACAAGGCAAGTGAAAACGGAGGAATATTTGAGAGGGGAGGATGTGAAATGAAATCAGGGAACAGGTACACGGATTCTGATATGCTTAAAATAAAACTACCCTTACATTTTGTTTTAAAGGAATTTTCCATATAAGAGAAATATGGAGGGAAGGAGAACCCTGTTAGATTCTTTACATACATTATCTTTTTCTTCCCTCACACTCACCCTACTAAACAGGAATTTGAGCCAATGTAACAGAGGAAGACATGGAAGCTCAGAGAGGTAGAATACCATCCTCAAGGTCACACAGCTAAGTGGCAAAGCCCAACAAAGAACCAGAATGTGTCTGAATCAACTTTGGCCATTTAGAAGCGTAGGATGCCCCCTCCACTGATGGAATATCCTTCCTGAGGACTCTGGGGTCCTCAAAAGTCTTTTCTCTTTGGACGCAGAGAAAGGGAGTAACTAATAATTAAGAAGAAAAATGAACTCAGCACCCGGTAAGGTGTGAAATGCTGCACTTTGAAAAGTAGTTTCTTGCTTTTGCATGAAAAAACAAAAAGGATTCATACTTTCTTTCATCAGAAGGAAAATGAATTGAACTGATTTTCCTTGGCTCTGGTTTTTGTCTTTCCTAAGATTAGGTACATGTCTCAGAGTCCTGTGTACATAGGCCCAGCAAAAAAGTTGCTAAATCCTTGTCACAGCAATATTTTCCACCATGGTTTGGGCCAGGCAGACAGAACTGTGCTTACGGACTTTTGCAGAACCAGCACGAGGAAGGCCAACAGGCTTGCAGAAGAACAAACTCTGCACCATCGTTAACCTTCCATGAAGGCTCCTTGACACCAGTGGGTAGGTTCTAGCAGTCCGGGGCATCAGTGACATCTGAATAACTTGGTCTCACTTTCTGGTTTTCTCCAGCTAAATTTCCCTTCCCTTTGGGGGCACGAGATTAAAAACAAAAATCTTGAGCAGAGCGAGCAACAGCCTTGTCTTTGATTTATGCTATTACTGGAACTGAAGTCCTTGAAAGAAATTCCATCACCACCATAATGAGGATGAAGATTCCGTTAACTAATAAATCCTTCAGGAGTGTGTTCTGTGTGCTGTTGAAGTTTTCATTAAACCCTGATGTGCAAGAAGGGAAAAAAAGATTTTAAAATAACACCATACAGACACACATCCGCTGTGGAATTAGTCGAGGCCTAGAAACTTCCTATATAAGAGAGCCAGGTTGACGATCAGGAATAATCCATTTCTCCTGAAAATACTAGGGTAACTTAACCTTTCTTCATTCCTGGGCCTGTCTTTGTAAAGGGAAGGGAGAGAACTTAAAAAAAAAAAAAAAAAAACCTATCAGTGATTCAATCAGAAAATGCAAATGAGGTCAAGTTTCTTACAGGCTTGTGTGAGATTTCCCTAGAGAAATTTCCCCAGCTTCTCGTCTGTCCGCTGCTGGCGCCCTTTGGAGTCTGGGCTTGTCTGTGGGATGCAGGGAACGTGGTGGTACAAGGCCCCCTCTTTTTTTCCGGGGACCCCCCAGCTGGATGGACAGTCGAATTCCAGCAAGGTTGCCTTTTCCTGGGTGGAGCGCATGGGCTGCCTCTCTGCCCAGAGGACCCTGCATCCCAATCAGGCAGGAGGGAGGCCCCTTAGGCAAATCCCCACGGGGAAGGGGTCCTGGTGGCACCCTGCCTTGCTTCTGGGGCCACCAGCGACTCGCCCCTAAGAATGCCCCAGGGCAATCTGGAGGGAACTCTCTCTCACACAACCCCTCCCCCCTCCCTAACAGCCCAACGCAGGCACGTGGGCATGTGCAGCCAGGCCCCCCTGGGCCACAGCAGTGTGGAGCCCTCCCAGCTAGCTTGCAACTGGGAAACCAGGAGATTGGGACAAGCTGACAAGGGATGCTGCAAGTCGGGACGCTCCACGCCACCTCCCATCCACCTGAGGGTGGTTCAGGCGGTTTACAGGGTTTCTCTTTGCTCAGCACAGGTTCTAGCATGTGTTTATAAAGTTGCTTTTTTTTTTTTTTTTTTTTTACCCAGAGATAGGTAAACAGTGCCAATCAAAGCCATATGCCAGTTCCCTTGGGTTTTTTTTAAAAGACTGGACAGTATAGGGAGTTGGCTTTTAAGGGGTTGGGTTGAAAGAAGGGAAGCAGAGACAGGAACACCCGTGCACCCCAACCCCAGCTCTCAGTGTGCAGGGAGGTCTTCGAGAAAGCGAACGGATCTTTCATTAAATGTTTCGTACGTGGGCAAGGGCTGGTGAGAATGAGGCCTGTGTGAAGGGGGTTTAAAATTTGAGGTCAAAGAGGTGCATTCCCTTTCCTGTAAATTGTTTTAAAAATTATTTTTAAGGTAAATGTTCGTCTGTTGGTCTGCAGCTTTCACATTGAGAATGAAGGCAGGGGGTGGGGGTGGAGGAGGCACGTGTATGGGTCTTACAGGAAACTTTGAGGAAAACAACGCAGGCTTCCCCTAAACCGTAAAAACTGCAAATATGGAGGTCCCAACTCGTAGGTTGGCCTAGTCTCAGTTTTGCATTACTGAGCTTCCCTTGACTGTAGCGTCTGACAAAGTGCAAACTCTCTCGAGGCGCAGAGACTGCAGGTATCAGAACTACGAGGGAGACTTGTTAAAATGCAGATTCCAAAGTCCTGCCCTGAAGGATTCTGGGTATGGTCAGGGATCTGCAAGGGAGGTGGTTGATCACTAATCCCCACACCCCACCCCGGCTCTGCTAGTCTATGATTCTAGCCTCTCGGGACAGGAGCACCACCAGGCACTTTGGTTGTCCCACTGCCAGAGTATACCTCACCTCTGCCAGGTGTCACCAATTACCTATTTCCAGCTGCAGGGCCTCCGGCCAAGATCGGCTCCTTCCAGCAGCCAGCAGGGCCAGGTGGCTATACAGGGATCCATCGCCACTGAAGGTGCCTCCAGCCCTCCCACCCCCCCAATCATCCTTGCCTTGGCCTCTGTGTCTCACTGCTACCTGCCTATCCCTTTCAGGGCCGACTCTTGCCTCCTGGGCTGTTGGGGTCAGGGCTCCTAGCCTCGGTGCTCTACGCTGGGTCCACTCCGTCTGCTGCCCCTGTCCTGGCGCCTGTAGTCCCCCAAGCCTTTGGCCCTTCAGAAGGTGGGCTCACTTTAAGAGCCTTCTACTTCTTCCTCTCACTACCCAAAGGGGCCCGAAGGATCCCATGTGAGTGGTAACTCACCACTTTCACCACCCCTCTTCCGCCCCTGAAATAATCGCTCCCTCCTCTGCATTCCTCAAAGGCTTGGGACACGCTTCTGTGGTTTCGCATCATATTCTAATGATCCGTACCTATCTTTCCTCCCCGCCTAGGCTGTGAGCTCTGCGATGCCAGGGACGATGTGTTACTCATCCCTGCTTCCCTAGCAACTAGCGTGGGGCCTGATGAGACCGATACTGACATTCATTGAGGGCCTACTACTTGGCAGGCACTGTGCCAGGTGCAGTAGAGCGCCTATGCAATATGCACGATGCCACGGCACGCTTTATCAATCCCATTTGAATGAATGGGACCAGTGAGGCCAAAGGGTTTAGGTTATTCGACCAAAGCCACACGGCCAGGAAGTGGTCAGTGAAGCATTGGAATCTGACTCCTGGGCCTCATACCGAAAGCTCAGTCAAGGTTTGCTGACTAAATAAAGAAAATATGAATAAATGAATGGGAAGCAATATCCATCGAAGCACTGACTTTGAGAGCTAAAAGAAACCTGAACACCATGTAGTCCAAACCCTGCTTTTATTGCTGGAGAAACTGAAGGTGAGAGCAGTGAGGAGGGGTGGTGGCGAATGGTGGGGCAGGTGGGAGTCCCAGCACGGAGGACATGGCCTGAGTTAGAGTTCAGCTCTGTCACCTGCCATCTGTGTTGAGTCTGGGCAAGTAAGTCACTTAGCCTCTTCGTTCCTCAGTTTCTTCCTCTGTAGAATGGGGATGATAATCACAGAATTTATCTCATTGCTTTATTGTTAGGATTAGATAAGATGATGTAAATCTCTTCGAATGCTTGGTGTATATAACAAATGCTCTTTACCTGTTAGCTATCCATATTATTTGTAGAATCATAGCACACGGGGCTGACAGCAGTCTTAGAAATCACGAATCCAACTCTTACTTTATCAAGGATAAAACCGGGGTTCAGTTTCACATTTACTGGCACAACTAAATTGCTAGAATTGGGTCATTTAAAAGAAGCATGGTCATCTGCTATTTCAACGGCATCATTTTAGAAATGAGGAAGCTGTAGCCCGAGGAGTTACGAGACTTGCCAAGGTCTCTCTCTCTCGTCAGAGCAGAGCTGGAAGTGAACTTGAGTCTCCTGACTCCGGCCACACGGCCACACCCCCGTCAGCCAGCCCATGCCCCAATGCCCTCTTGTCCCAGCTTCCCAGCTCAGGAACAGAGAGTCCAACTGTCCACGATTTAAGCTTAGTAGAAACGTTCCACGCCGGAGCTCAAATTCAAGGCAAGCAGGTCCATCAAGATCCAGTTCTTTCATGTGACAGGTGGGTAGAATTACAGAATCACATTGCAACTGGGGATTTGTGAGATCCGCCCCGGAAGAAGGCTGAACTGCCTACCGCGAGGCTGACTGGCGAGTGCGTGAATCAGCATTTGGGTGGCGAGCCACCCCGGGAAATACACACAGTAGCCCGTGCTCAGCAAGCAGCACCCACCCTTTCTGGCACCATCTAGCATCAGTAGTTTTTTTTTTTTTTAATCCCCTATGCACATTAGATGCCTTTAGACATGCTGATGGCCAGGCCCCAGCCTATACAAACTCTAACAGAGTTTCTAGGGGTGGGGCCAGGCGTCAGTATTTTGTTTAACCCCCCCCCCCATCGGGCGATTCTAAATATGCGCTGAGCTGATCCATAGGTCCAGTGAGATGTCCTCCTCCCAAACTAGCAGCATCACCTGGGAACTTGTTAGAAGTCTGAATTCTACATTAGGTGCCCTGGGTTATTTTCCCTCATCGCACTCTACTGTTAGTGTTCGTAACACTCAGCGAGATGTGAAATTATGTATTTATTCACGTACTGTCCCTTGCCTGCCCCCAACCTATGATGGCAGGCTTCAGGAATAGAGGCTATGTTTGCTGTGTTACTTAGAGTCCTCATGAGTGGGCACATGGTGGGCACTCGCATACGTTCGATGATTAAAAGGATGAACAGATGTTAGGTATGTATAGAAAAGACATATGTATTACCGAAAATTTTATTTTATTATTATTAATATATTAATATTAATATTATTTTAATATCATATTATAATATTTAATATAACTTATATTATATATTTAATATAATATAATATTATAATATTTAAAAATATTATTATTAGAGAAAATATTATTTATTATTATTATTAAAATTTTCATTTTTTAGAGTTCATTGCCATGGCCTTATAGAGACAGAACACAAGCATATGTAATATGTGCTTCAGAAATAAGAAAGTTTAACTCAATGTAGCAGGTGACTAGGAATTTGTTTTTTAGACAACTACCAGAAAAAGAAAAGACCAAAAAAAAAAAAAAAGTGACTAGCAGATACAAAAGGAAAAAAATATTAATGGAACAACTTTGGCCAAAAAGAGTGGTTTTGCTTAAAACAGTACTTCTTCTTTAGATTGAGTCCCTGAATATGTATTAAATGCAGCTTGGGGGTGGCCAGCATATTAATAAGGCCTTTGTGAGAAATAAGACATGGTTCATGGCCTTCAGGTTTGCTGGGAAAACAGAGCTTATTGATGTGGAATCACAAGAAGGGGAATAGGAATGGATAAGTAGCGAGGTGTTACTCCTAACATGCAGGTGGGAGGGTGCACATGTGTAATGTCAGCTGTCCTACTTGAGGTTCAGGGGAGAGGTGAAGAAGACATGCACAGAAGGGGTGTCATTATGGGCTGGCGTAATCAGGGGGTCCTCGTGGAAGAGGAAGAGCTTTGGGACATTCTTACCTCAACTAGGCTTTTGGGAGTTAATGTAGTCAACATTTGCCCCTTAGCCCTTGTGTGGAGAAGAGGTCTAGTCTATGAAGTCAAGACAAACTTTGTTCTTGGATGTGATTTGGGGGTTCAAATGAGGAGACATAATTGTCTCTGTGAGTTATAAATACAGTTTTGCTGACACAGGCCAACTGGCTCTTTTCATAGACATCTTCCCTTGTAAAAGGAATCCTACGGTGCCAAGAACTGGGGTGTATTGTTATATTTAATAATAAAATCCATGTTTCAAAACTGAGTGTGCTAGTGGACATATGCTGTAGTGATTAAATCAGACTAGCTGGACTCAAATCTCAGCTTCTGCCATTTCACATCTGTGTGCTTTTAGACAAATTACATAAGCTCCCTTTGCCTCAGTTTTCCCATCTGTAAAATGGGGCTAATAATAATACCACTCTCATACTATTGTTGCTAAGAAGATTAAGTGAGGCAATTTATGTAAAATTTCATAAGAAATGCTACAGAAGGGTCAAGCAATCATTAGAAACCAAACCTCTCAACTCACACCCATGCAGCCTGCTGTTAAGATCTATTTGCTAATCCAAAAGACCACCTAAAATGAATTGCAATTCTGCTAAGGGACAGGATAGCAGCTGTCCACGGACAAAATAACCCAATGCTCATGGAAAAGGTCAGTGACTTCAGTGGTGGAATATAAACTGTCACAAATAAGGACAGTGCAAATGGGCTAAGTTCCCGTGTAGCTGGGAACTGCTGAAGTTGCCCAGTGCTGATGCCTAGGAACTGGCTCAGGTGATTAGAGCATTGTTTTTAGGAGGAAAAGGTTACAGAGTTCATCCTAATTTAAATCAGTTGATGTTCCTTTTGTGGCATGACCACAGGGGTCTCTGTTGTCAATTTTCACACCACTCTTACGAAGCAGAACTTGGAAGAAAGTACAGTGGGGGCGGCTTGCCACAATCCATCACTGCTTCCCAAACACACATGGGAGCACATGCTAAGTCTGTCTATATCCGCATCACACACACACACACACAGAAGGCATTAAAAGCAATTATCATATAGAAACATCAGGTTTGATAGGCACTGTAGTAAAAATGATATAGCGATTCTGTGGATGTCACTTTGACATTAATAACTATGTTCACTGTTCATTAGAGACCAGAACTTGAACTATGGCAAGGCTATCTTTGAGTCTCATTCAGGAGGTTGGTTTGAATCACTGATGTTCCGTAGGGGGGGTTGATTCAAGGTGGCCTCATTTATAAGTCCTAAGGCCAAGAACCGGAGGCGTCATAGTGAAACCCTAGCGTAACCCACAGTCAGTGGCATGATGCTGCCTGCCCCCTAGAGCAAAGCATGGCACGGGAGGAAAGACAGCAGGTGTACCCCGGTAGACCACCTCTTCCAGAATCTCCTCATCTGTAAAACTATAGGAATGGGATTAGCCAACTTCTAAGACCTTTTCCATTTCTAACATTAGATGAAACTTGTCTGATTCTTGGGCAGAACAAACAGCTGCCACATGAGGAGGATAACACGAGGAGTCTCAGTGCTAAAAAGATATCTCCTCCTCTCCCTATCACGGTTCCTGAGAATTTACCATGTTAAATATATTCCTTTGGGCTTCAAAGGCTTTTAAAAACTTTTTTTTTTTTTTTTTTGAGACAGAGACTTGCTCTGTTGTCCAGGCTAGAGTGCCGTGGCATCAGCCTAGCTCACAGCAACCTCAAACTCCTGGGCTCAAGCGATCCTCCTGCCTCAGCCTCCCGAGTAGCTGGGACTACAGGCATGTACCACCACACCTGGCTAATTCTTTCTACTTTTAGTAGAGACGAGGTCTTGCTCTTGCTCAGGCTGGTCTTGAACTCCTGAGCTCAAGGGATCCTCCTGTCTCAGCCTCCCAGAGTGCTAGGATTACAGGCGTGAGCCACTGCGCCCCAGCCAAAAGCTTTTAAATTCTTAAGAGTCTTCTATTAAAAGGCAGGTAACTGAAAACAATTTACGGCATCACTAGGTCTTGCCTTATGGGCAGGGCTGATTGGTCAGATTGCTGTCCAAACATGGGGACGTCGTGACAGGCTCTTTGGAAATGGAACATCAGATGGGATGGAGTGAATCCCGCTCTACTTGAGAGTAGGGATTACGTCTCATTCATAGCCATGAATCCTGTCCTACTACAGGTATTGGCTCATGCTTGGTATTTTAAAAAAAATTTTTTTTAAGAAGGAAAGGAAAAAGAAGAAAAGAAAAAAAGGAAGGATTAATGAATCAACAAACAAGAACTTGCTCTTGAGAGGACATCTCACAGCTGACCTGGTCAGTATATACCCAAGGGCACCTTTTGAACCTGGGTCCCAGGTGCTAAAAACAACCCCTGCTCTCAAGGGGCAACGTCCGGCCTTGCTGCCAGCTCCTCTCAGCTCTGAGAGGGCACCAGGCTGTCACCGAGGACTATTCAGGGACCGAGGCAACCCAGGCCGCTGCAATGCTGAGCCCTGCACCAGTTCTAGGCGCTACACTTTTTTTAAGCACTTGATTTAAATGAAGAAAGAAATTGGCTTATATTTTTAGCAGCTCCTGCTACTAAAACTCATTTGACAAAAGTGCCAAAGGGACAGTTAAGTCTGAGTATGATTTTTTTTTTTTTTCCCATGGAGGAGGAGGAGGGTATAATTTATCTGAAAATGACTGGTACTTTCCAGGCCTGGGGACATTATTCTACCTACTCTCTCTCTTTTTTTTTTTTAAAGACATACTTTTTTTTTTTTTTATTCCCATCACATTTCAAACTTAAGATATTTATTGTCTTTAGCTTTCGTTCCCAAGCCCTCACGCAACCGCAAAATGGAAGAGGCTTGCAATCTCAGTTCAGAAATTTCACAACCTTCAATTACATTTTGGAATTAGAGGCATTTAATTGGGTAGACCAGCCCCCTCCCCTCAGCCGGTGATGCAGGTATAATGTCAAGTGCTTTGTAGGAGTAAAATAAGCCCAGCTGGAAAACAATATTAATGCTGTGTTTATAGGTAGTAGGGACCAGATTCAAAGTGTATGATTTCAGAGTGCTCCAAATCCCCTCTTCCCAATGTTCCTATTACTAATTCATCTTAAGATCTACCTGACATTCCCTGCATTACAGCCATAGAGAGAATTCCTTTCTTTGTTTTTGAGGGTGAAGGCATTAGGCTGTCAGAAGGCTTTGCTAAAATGCACACACATTACTTATGAAGGTAATATATTAACCATGTGGTCTTCAACCCCTGGGACATGGCCCGGTACAGGTCCGTGGTCTGTTAGGAAACAAGCCGAGCATCACTACCTGAGCTCCCCAACACCCATGGCACCCTCCCTCCACCCTGCCGTCCACGGAAAAACTGTCTTCCATGAAACCTGTCCCTGGTGCCAAAAAGGCTGGGAACCACTGTTTAACCCAATACTACGTAAGCATAAATGACTTTAAACAATGACTTAGCATGTAGCAACGAAGTCTTGAAAGAGTAGGAGTTTGGAAGGGTTTAGGGCTGGTAAGGAAACGTTGGGTGTCTACGAAATCCAAAATGAACTCATTTGTTGATTTGTTATTTGGAAGCTTTTCCCCAGAAACGCAAAGTTATGAAGAGTGGTCCTGTTCCCACATGGACAGTCTGAAAAAATATGTCTGATAACCACAATGGACTTGAAGTATAATCCTACAGGGTGTCCCTAAAGCTCCTCACCGCATGGCCAGGCTTCCACGGGAAACTGCCACGAGAATCTGCCTGCAGTGACACAGGGGAAGGGGGACTTCCGAGGAATCCGAGTCGGATGGGCAGCTGCCTGGGTCGGTCCCTGGGAACCGGCCAGGTTCAACTGTGGATGTTTGCTCCCCCCGAGCCAAGGGGTTATTGACTACTTACTACTGCTGCTTGTAGTCGGGATTCCTGAAGCCTCCTTTGCATCAGCCAGTCAACAAACGAATACAGCTACTGTTGGATATATTTTATAGACCTCTCCTTCAGCTTTGTCACCCTGGCACAGTGGCTGCCATGCATGAAGTGCTCAGTTACTCCTGGATGACATGAGAAAGATTCGTGTACATTTCAGAGACAAACTAGTAGCAATTATGTGGGGCATTTCATCGTAGAGGGTCACTAAGGTGAGAACAGGCGATGCCAGGAGTGGTGGCCATTATACCCGAAGAATGTGTCAGGCAGGAGATGGGCAGGGAGCTGAGACAGAGCAGATGGCCACAGGGGAGAGGGGGGTGCTGTGCGGGGCAGGGAGCCCTGCTTGGGGGAGAGTAGGGGCCAGGAGAGGCAGTGGCGACCTTCCCCTGTCCTCTCAGCCTTGACTCCAATCTCAACCAGGAGTGGGCAGGTAAGGAGAGGCAGTAGGTGAGGGGGGTGGCCCTGCCAATGTAGTGATCGGCTCCAGGTAAAGGAAGCTTTGGGTCAGGCACAGAAGGCATCGGGGCTCCCAGAAAAAAGGAGAGTCTAAGAGGAGGGCAGGGGAGGGGAAAGGATGTAAAGGCTCTTAGTGTTTGGGAAGTCTGGGCTCAGCCATGGCAAGGTGGTCTATTCGCTTCTAGCATGTTCCGGCAGCCCTGGACATGGGGCAGCCACACTTTCTGCAAGCCCTGCATGGCGCCGAAGGGAGGCACCACACCTCCTTGTCCAGACCCACGGGAACTCTGCTACCCGGAGAGAGAGAAAGCTCCCTGGAGGCGATGGGACGGAAATCATGCGGAATATTTTTTTATAACCTTAGGAAGAAAGTAATAAAAGCCAAGTCTCAGTTAATAGCTTCTCTGAGGACCACCACTTTACATTTTCCTCCCCTCTCTTCTTCCTGATTCCCATTGATTCTGATTCTCTCTCATGTTCAGACAACGGCTCGCCACCAGTAGTTTCTCTAGTCTCTCTCAAACCTGTGCAAAGGTGCAGAATTCATTTGCATGCATTATGGTCTCGGGGCAACTCATTTACTTTCATCTTGCAATATCCAAAGAGTTACTCATTTACTTAGATCATCCAAGGATTTCCAGGAGTCCTGCAAAGAAGACATTAGTCATCCCCCTCCCCCTAAAACTTCCAGGGGAGGTTTTGCACACCCCATGGTGGGGGGAGAGGTGGTGCACTGGAGAGAGCAAGGGAGCCAGCCAGACATGGCATTTAGTAAAAAACTATCAGGGAGGAGATGTCTTTGCTCTGGTCCAACCTGGCTCAGGCCTCACCTGGATTATTGCCAACCTGGAGGCAGGAGATGCCCCGGGGAGTGTCACAGCGGGAAGTCTTCATCTCCTCTGGCATTCATTTATACCTTAGGGCTAATGGAATTCAGCAGGTCACTGCCCCTTGGGACACTGGTCTGTGAAACTCTGTATCTCAAGTGGGAGATGCTGCCCTTGGTCACTGCATCAGTGAGCAGGGGACAGAGGGTGACAGAAGGCCTTTTAAGGACCTTCAGGATCACACCCAGGGGGTACTAACTTCTCCCTCCATGTGGGCACAATTCTGCCAAAAGAAATAGAGGTCTGGCCACACCTCTTGCTTGAATCCTAGCCCTGTAGGAGCCGTGCATCAATGGGGAGAAACCTCACACATCTGGAGGCCCCAACTGTGACTCCTTCCAGAGTCATCCGTTCCTTAAATGGCACAGGCTGCCCAGGACAGCACATGGAAAGAGCTTGTCAGTTCTTCCAGGAGCCGTTGGTTGTCATTTTATGAGGCAATCAGCTGAAAGGATAGGGCCCGAACTCCTGACATTCCGAATTGGAGAGGGGAGAAATCACGCAGAGCACCAGGAGAGTCCGGAAAGAAAGGTCGGGGCTGGTGGTGAACTCTCGCATCTGTCCATTTGTTCATTCACCCGTCTATGAATTCACTCAGTAAGCACATACTTTGTGCCCCACAGTTTAAGACAATTAGCATCTTGCCTGAGCAGTAGTTAATGTCTCTGTGAGGTACTGAAAAAATTATCTACTTCCCTCAATGCCTTCACATATTTGTAAGATGGCATTGTTGTCTTTATTCTTTTTAAACATAAATAACTTTCTGTAATTATAAATATAGTATGTATTGGCATTGAAACAGAAGTTTATAGTCGTTTATTTAGAAAACGTAGGAACATACAGATCATTTTAAGGACAAAACCGAAACTTATCTATCCATAATTCCCACCAACTCTGTTAACAGTTCAGAGAGTTTCCTTCTAGTCTTTTTTCTCTATGTAGAAATTTACCAAATTGGAGTCATGCAGTATATGCAAGTTTTAGATATTGATTTTTCCACTCAACATTTTATCAGGAACATTTTTTACTGCATTGTTAAATATTTTTTGAAAATGTTACACTTAGTGGCTGATAATATTACATTACAGCTCTTCAATTCTTAACTAAGGCAGATTTATTGTCCTTAATTAGTCCCTGAATCACAGCACAACCAAAATTGTTCCCAGGCTTCCGTAACTGCTTTAGTGGCTGATGCAGATTGAAAACTTTTACAAAATGACAAATATTGCCAGGCGAGTAAAGCTGTTGCAAGTATGGCTGGATCTCATCATCTCAGCCTTTCCCTCCTCAAAGCTACTAATTCATACAAGCACACTAATGTCTTTGGAATGTTTATTCTCTTAAAGTTGGAACCTCCAGGGTACACAAGAAAACAGGCACAGGATGTGATGAGAAACACATGGCAAGTGTCTAGTGGATTCACAAAACACTCCACATTTTCTTGGGCATGAGGGACCACACCTCAATTTAATGGAACAGAAACTAAAATGTTCTCTACAGCAATGTGATTTTGCTAAAAATATGGATGTGTGCGTGCGCGTGTGTGTGCCCATCCACACACAATTTAACATAGACACACGGTCATACGTATGTCCCATCAGTGGGGAGAATGGCAGTGCCCAGTGAAGCGATGGTGACAGCGGAGGTGACAAAGGCCTTTACCAGGATAGGGAACATTAAATAATTAGTGTTTCAGGCTCTCTTCTAAGGAAACACTGGTCTTCCCAACGTTGCCATATTCTCTTTCACTCTCTGTGTGCCCCCCTACCCCAATCCAGTCTTATTTGCCTTGAAGCTGAAGCATTTGATAAGGTAGATTTGAAGCTCTAATTTGGGGGTTTACATGGAGAGCACAGCCAGGACAATGGTAAAGCTGGTCACCCTCCCAGCTCAGCAGTCACACCTGCCTCCATTGGTTCTCTCCTGACCTACGGGCTTGCAGAGGGCCTTTCTCAGAAAGCTGTTTCTGGCATGCTAACTGGCTAGTTAAATGGAAATCTTTCCCAGAGGGCAGGGTTAAGGCAGGTTCTCAAATTTGCTAGAACGGAGTCTTCTAGAAGCCCAAAGTTACACATCTTTGATAATACTGAAATACAAAACTCCAGATCCATGCATCTGTTCCCACCTCATTTGGGTATTTGGGGACAGAGAAGAAAAACATCCCAACCTTCCAGATTAATCTTTCTCAAGTACTTTTTCGTCATGTCATTTCATGATTCCCGAACTCAAAACCATTTTGGTGACAGACTGGAATGCACCTGAGTTTCCATGTCTGGCTGTAATGGTATGTTGCAATCAATTCTGAGGGTATTGTAAGAAATATTTTGGCTGATTGATACTTCTAACAATATGCTAGTAGGGTTCAAGGTTGATCGTATAAAACATCACCCTCAGACTTGCCTCCTGAATTGGGAAAAGGGTGAATTTGCAGCTAACATGGTGGCAGGTGCACAAAACCCCCAGACTGACACTCTGGGACAGTATTTGCAGAGCTACCGGTACTGATACATTGCCAACAGTCCCACAAATGGCCAATAACTTTTGTGAACACTATTCTCTTCTACCAACAATAGTATTTGTATATATTTTTTGTTTTGTTTTGGGTTTTTTTGAGAGAGGGTCTCACTCTGTCACCCAGGCTAGAATGCAATGGCACCATCACAGCTCACTGCAGCCTCAAACTCCTGGGCTCAAGTGATCCTCTTACTTCAGCCTCCTGAGTAGCTGGGACTATAGGCATGTGCCACCAGACCAGGCTAATTAAAAAAAAAATTTGTACAGACAGGGTCTCACTATGTTGTCCAGGCTGGTCTTGAACTCCTGGACACAAGCAGTCCTCCCACCTTGGCCTACTAAAGCACTGGGACTACAGACATGAGCCACCACTCCTGGCCGATATTTATATGTTATTGCAAAGTTAGCTAGTTATGGCCCAATACCTATAAGGCCATAGGTATGGCCCTTCTTCTATAGGAATTAAGACCGTAGCCGGGCCCACGGCCACCCACAATAAAGACCATATTTTCCAGCCTTTCTTGCAGCTAGGTGTGATCAGGTGACTAAGTTCTAGAAAATAGGATGTAAACACAAGTGCAGCGTGCAACTTTCAGGTGAGGTCCTAGAACTAGGGTGACAACTCACCCCTCTACCAAGGCCCCCAACCCCTCCACTTTCCCAGGCATTTTCCTGGTTTTAGCATCAAAAGTCCTGTGTCCTGGGAAACCTCCTAGTTCTAGGCAAAAATGGGCTATCAGTCACCTACCTCCCCACTTCCCTCTTTCTTCAGCCTATTTTCTGGAATATGGACTAGATGGCGAGCCGCTGGGGACATGCAGATGAAGGTAACCCCAGGAATGACAGAAGAGCCCAGGACCATCCCAGCTTCATATAGCACGACTGTTACACCAGCTCAGACTGTGATATGAAAGATAAATCAGCTTCTATTAAGATCTTGTTTAAGCTGCTAGTTTCAGAGGTTTCTAGCATACTCTGAGATACCTTTACCCTAACTAATGTATCTAATTTCATCGATTTACTTTTCTGGTGAAAAAAAAAAGAGAGATGGAGGTTGATTCATGGAAATTTGAATATGCCTGGGTAAAGTGTCATAACTGAGGACATCATCTATCACATTTTATTGAGGGAAAAAATGTAGAACAACTTTTATCGGATGAAAATCCAAATCCTCACCTGCTCTCCCCTCACCTTGCCTGCCTTATTCTGCCCACACCGTGTCTCTTGCCATCCAGCCTTCTGTTCCATCCCGCTGTGTCTTCTGGCTCTTTCTGGACGGCAGCACCCTGGTTCCTTCCTTTCTGTGTCCCTTTGCTCACTTGGTACTCTCCAGGTAAAGGTCTCTTCTACTTTCTGTTCAGCTACCCAAACCCACCGAGCCCCACCTCCTTTACCATTTTTGGTTAGCGTGATTTTGTCCATTCCTGGCATCTGGCAACACCTGTGTGCATTTGATATTTAATCACAAGCTTCTTTGTACTGTCTTTATCGGGGTGGGTTTTAGTCTTGTATCTCTGGGAAGATTCTAAGGTCCAAGGAGGCAGAGTGGTTGGAAGAACATGGCTCAGGAGTGAGGAGCTCTAGATTCAAGTCTGAGTTCCAACGTTTGCTGCTTAGGTAGTTTTGGGGCATCAGTTTCCTCATTTATAAAGTTGGCAGTGATTATAATATCTCGTCTGCCTATTGCACTGTGCTATGACAATTAGAGGGGACATCATTGACCATTAGACACCACACCCATGTTAATTGTTCTTGAAAATTGTTGAGAATCTATCCTTTAATGTTCCACCAAACAGCCCTTTCTTACCATCATGCCAGGGACATAGAGAATGACAGCTCCATGAATCTTGCTAGAATGAGTAAATGAGAAAAAAAAAAAACAGGAAAAATAACGGTTCCTCAAATATTATGAAATTGCAAAGACTAAGGTTCTGCCTGGACACCTCCTTCAAATTCTAAGAAGGCACAAAATAGTGGCATATGTCAAGCTGAGGTCTCAGACTCATGTTTTCATTTATAAGTGGTTTTAAGAGATATATTACTAATTAATGCGTGTTAATAACCTCTAAGTCAGTCATGTTAGAGATTCAAGGTTAGCTCCTAGGAACAGTGGCATTACCCTTCTCAGCTGCAGCTCTGTGTGTTCCGTACCTTGACATGAACATGAGTAAAAATCAAAAAGGCTCAGATACATCTTATGTCAGGAAAGAAATGGCTTCCACTCAGCAAGCTGCAAAGAGAGCTGCTATTTTCAGGTGCTCTGTAGTTTAGCAGATTACCAAGGTGATGACATTAAGCTTAAGACCGCCTATTAATGGAATGATAAATGCGAGTAATTCAGTGAGGCCGTTTAAGCAAACACCAATTGGAGGATAAAAATCACCGTGAAACCCATGGGGGAAGAACTGAGATATAGATTCCCCCAACAGCCTAGACAATGGACCTAACTCCATCCACAGATAAGGATTTCCCCGCCCCCACCACCCCCTGCAAAGAGCTATCCCTGTTCTCAGAATAGAAGCCAACAAGCTCAGCATCACCGAACTATAAATGACTGGTAGTTACTTTTCTTAGAAATATTTAGAGTTTCAAAGGGACCAGAGGTCTTCAACCCAGAGAGTGGACATGCAATTGTGGAGCTCACATGTCCACTTGGCTAGGGGACCAGTGGTGTTCTAAGGGAAAGTGGTTTCAAAGGGAGAGAGACCCCAGTCACTTCAGAATACCATCATCTGGTTCTGTCTTCACCGCATCTGCACAAAGTGGGACCAGAACACTGCACACAAATTGCTCTGATCAAATCGAGGGGCCCTAAAGGAGATCAGGCTTGGCTTAAAAGCTCTTGGGCTATGAGTTAATAAGAATTTTAATAAAAATGGAAAGTATAGCCTTGGGCCATGGTACAGTATCTCTCTGAGTTGCTGGTGTTCTATCAGTCAATCATATAATCTTCCTGACGTTAGTAAAGTGGAGAAGGTGAGCGAACACTGTGTTGGCCAAAGGTTTAAAAACATCACCTGCAGAAGCACCTTCAGCTCTCCAATGGAGACAGGAGACATACCTGGGCACGAAGTCTTCCCCCTAGAGATAAGATACCGATACAAACCACCTGTGACCAACCCACTCCACGTCACAAAGCAATTTCCATACAAATCTAATGGTCACGACAACCGGTGGTTTCAGTTTATCATCCTCTCTATTTCATAGGTGAGGAGTCCAAGGGTGGGGTAGGGGGACCTGGATTCCTCAACTCCAGGTCTTTTGACTCCTACCTCCCTCCACAAACTCCTCAGTAGCTCATTTGTACGTTTTGAACTCAAAATATCTGTCTGATCATTACAATCCTCTGCTTTCATTTACTACCCTCACATGCAACCTAGCAGATGGGTGGCCTGTGTCCTTTGACTCACCTCTAAAGGTAGGAAAAAAAAAACGTGAACCTTTTTTTACCTCTAAAAATTGGCACTGAGATGAAAACTTACTACCAATGTAAAAGCACACAGCCTTTCTGGTGTTTACCTGTTTTTGTCTGAAAAACTCAAGTTCCGTGGGTTCAAGGTACAGATGAATGCCTAGAGTATTGCCCAATCACTCAGTTACTCCATTACACTGACCTCGTTTATTATAGTATGTCTGGTAATAGGTGTATTTCTGATGATTAAGCTTTGGTCACAGCAGTTGATTGGCAAAATTGGGTTTTTGTTTTTTAAATAGATGGCGTTCAGCTGAAAATCTAGTCTGCGTGGTGCAATCCTTGCCTAGCCAGCACATGCTGGCATCAATGTCAGCCCACAGGAAAGGAAGCACCCCTGAACAGAACTATGGTGGGGCCCGAAACGTCACTTAAAAGGTCTGTGCTGGCCCATGTTGCTTTATGTGCACATTGAGAGAGGACACAAGGCAGAGGAACTTCAGTCTTGCTTTTTTTTTTTTATGCACATAATGACAGAATGAGAAGAGATTTGGAAAGTTACACTGGTTGTCCTTGAACCTCTCTGATTATTCTACATCCTGGCCACAGGCTCCTCCTCCTCCCACTACCTGCCCCTGAAGTAATGGTCCACGGGGCTTCCTTGGCCAGCAGGCTGGTCATCCCATGCTCCATACTGTCCCTGGGCACTAAGCAAGTCCCCAGCATCAGTCTCGAGACCAGAGCTCTCCCTCTCCACCCCCAGATTCAGACTCACTCTCCTGTGGCTCCCTGAGCATTTCTACCTGCTTATTTGGGGGTGACTCCAGACATACCATGTGCTGAATCAAACTCATGGCCTTCCTGCCTAAGCTACTGCCTCCTGCATTCTCCATCTCAGCCCGCCATTCCACCCCAGCGGGAAAGCTGAGGATCTTGCCGCAGTCACTGAGCCCTCAAGGGTTTCCTTCCTCTGCCTTCCCACCCCTACTGCCCTAGGGCAGGCCCTCCACGTCCCTCGCCCCGACTGAGGCCCCAGCCCAAACCCTGTGTACACCAAAGCTGGTGATGCTTCTGAGCAGGGCCTTTCCCCACTCAAAAGCCCTCAATGGCTCCCTATGCTCTCGATCACATACAAAATCCCGACCTTGACTTTCAAGGCTTTCTCCAACCTCGCCTTTTGCCCCCGCCCCGGGCAAAGGCAGACACAGAGACCAGGACAAAGCAGGCACTGGCGGGTTAGAGGCAGATCTCAGGCTGAAGCCTAGCATTCTCATCTTCCCATCTGCAACTCTTATTCCTGAAACTCTTTCTTTCTTGTTCTTTTTCTACCCTGTATTTCCTTTTCTTATTTTATTTTATTTTTTTGTCAATACATCATAATAGCGAGAGAAACTGACTAGGAACGAAGTGGAGCCCATTTGATGGAGGTGAGCCCAGATGATGATGACACAAGCCCCTCCACAGGTGGGGCTCTGACAATTACGGAGCGGGCAGGCTGCAAGTGTATCAATCAATGCACGCGGCACAATGCCAGCCTCACCCCTCCTCGTGCACGTCAATACAGGCTTGGTAGCAGGTACTACAAGTTTAACATGTGAAAAACAGAAAGCAGGAAAGTAGCCACCTCCTGCCCTGCCTTCCAGGGGGAGCCTGTTTGGAGCGCAGAGATGCACCTGCTCTGTGGCCTGGCCCTGGGCTTCCTGTCGACCACAGGGCTCGTGCACATCTTACCCCTCTAGAGAGCCCACTGGGGGCACAGTCTTCATCGTCTCTATCTGCTGTGAAGTCAAACAGGCCCACACCTAACAAGTTAGCAGCTGATTATTTCTTCTCACGCCGCCAAAACACCTGGGTATTTGAAAACCTCTGTTTGCTTTGTACGCAGGCAGGTGAAGGTACGGTTTTAAGGACAAGAGCTGTCTTCTTCATCTTTGTGTCCTTGTTGCCTAGCATGGGGTCAGACAGAGAAAACTCCCATGCATGCTTGAGAAGGTGCCCTGTGAACAAAGAGCCTGGGCCGTACGCTGTGAGCTGGGGCACAACGGGCTATCCACATCCTTCCAGCTGGGCTCTCCTCCGAGTAGAGATTCTGTTCTTACTGCTTCTGTTGATCTCTGAGATCCACTCGAGCCATCCCAGGCTGCGGGATGGACTGTGTCCCCTCCCCTATTGTTTCCTCTACCCCTACCCCCTAGCATGCTGTTCCTCTAGTGCCAGACCTTATAGTCCCCTTAATCTACCAACAACCCTAGAAAGCAGTGTAATTTTTAGCACCACTGGCTCAGGCCTGATCCCCACCTACTGGTGACCTCTGCTTGTAGAGTCCTGGACTATTCTCCTGCTTTGATCACTGAATACAGGTTGACCCAGACACGGCCTGGGCTGTGGATTTTGCTGTAGCTGTGACTACTCAGCTATCCATGATGGGAAAAACTGCTATCCAGCTGTTTCTAAACTTCCAGATGTCTGGCACGGGAAGAAGGAACATCCCAGCACCTGCCCCACTAATCAGGGTGTGCTGTCCGTGCAGAAGGGCCGCAGGTCACCGGGCCGTGGAGTCAGACCTCGTGGTCCCAGATTACCACCCTGTCTCTGTGCAGGCTGAAAGTTGACCTAAAACCTCCAGACCTCAAGGCCTCTCTTTCTGGAAGTTTTCTTTGGAAAAGAAGGGAGGGAAGCAGCAGTTTGTTCACACTGACCCCCACTCACACCAGATACGGCGGCCTTATATTAGCAGGTGCCAATAGTGTGGCATACTCAGGATTTCCCTCTCTTGTTTCAGTTCCCAGGGAACGTGGTTTAACCAAAATCACATTAGAAACTTTAAAGTCTTCTGGCTTTAACTCGGTTCCCCCAATTTGCTTCTTGCAAGGGAGCATCTGGCTTTCCACCTGGTCATCCTTCAAAACATTCATTCAACACATATTTAGCAAGTGCTTACATGTCAGGCATTGTGGGCATAGTATATTGTACCTGTAATGGATATAATGACAATAATACTTAACAATAATTATATTAATGATGGTGATCATAGTTGCAAATATGTATTGACCCTTTATGTGCCTCACTGAATAATCTCTTTAATTGTATTTTTTATTTAATTAATCAAACTACCCTAAAAATAAATATAATTATTATCTCCTGGGATGCTCGGAGAGATTAAGTAACTCGCACAAAGCCACACACACAGCTTATAGGTGGTGAAGGCCGGACTTGAACGCGAGTCTGCCTGAGTTCAGCAACCACACCCTTAACTCCCTGCATTGCATCATTGCACGTGTGCGTGGTACCTGCGGCACAGGGGAGTTCATAGCTCCAGTTCATAGCACCGTTCATTGCACTCCATGATGCTAGCACCTGCTGGAACACAGCTCTGCAGGATGCAGGTGAATGACTCCCCGTGGGGTTGTGAGACACAGTGGGCCTACCCTGAGTTTGCTTACAGGCATCAGCAGTGCAGGAGGAAAAGAAGGCCCGAATAGGGGCGGCTCTGTGTGCCTGTGTGTACGCGGAGCTAGGCAGTGTCTCGGATGGAGGCTGGCGTCCAGTAGGGGCCCTTACATTTCTGCTGCTTGCCTAATTAAATAATTACGTTTCAAGATGTAAATGGAGAAGGCGGATCCCCAGATGGGAGATGAACTAAGAGCCGTGTCCTGTTGTGGTTAGCAAGCTGGGGCAGGGCTGGGTGGGAAGGTTCTGGAACCCTCCAAGGGGCTTCCTTGTGATGGCAGGAAGGGGAGGTCAGAGTGTGGAGCTGGGCCCGGACGGCTCTCTGTGGGGAGAGGGAGGCCTGGGTCTGCAGCAGCAATCGGAACTGTTGCACCCGCCGCCTTCACGTGGGGGTCTTGGTTTCCTCTAACAGCCCAGTTTGAGGGCGGTCCATTTGAGCCTAGGAGGGCCTGTCTGTTGGGGGCAAGGCAGGGGTGCCTGTTCCTCTGGTGCCTTGTTCCCTCATCCTGATGTCCTCGGCAGCATCCCTGGTGGGGACCGAGGACTCAGTGTGGGCCAGGTGAACGCAAAAGCTCCCAGGTTCTCAGGCAGGACGTGGCCCAGGTCTGTCTGGCTGCAAAACCAGGCTCTTTGCACTCAACCATGAAGTCTCTGAACATTGCATTTGGAGCCATGACCCTTAGAAAACCATCCCAACTCTAACCTGCAGCAGCTGGGCCCTGGAAAAGTTAGCTCGGTACTCTGGGTCTCGAGGTTCCCATTTGGAAAAGGACGAAGAAGGCGAGGTATTTGCCACGCTGCCTCTCCTGTCCAGAAAGGGAGCCTGTGAGTGCCCGGTGTGGCTCGGCGAGGAGGGGATGGGTTCTGCATTAACTAGCACGTCTTGCCTTCCTACTCCGCCTCTCTCTCCACGTCCCAGGGATGGTGGGCTGGGATCTGGTTTATGACGCGGGGAGGATGCGTTTGTCATCTCCCAAAGCCTGTCTCCGTGGCCCAGCGGCCCCGCCTGCCAAAGCAACCTGCCTGGCACCGTGGCAAGCGCCATCGAAGCCCGGCCAGCTGGAGCCCAGGCGATGGTTTTTCGAAAGCTGTTACCCAAAAAAAGCAACACCGAGTTGGGTGCAGAGATCGCTATCTCTGCTCTGTCACACCACACGGGAAGGGAGGGTAGCGATAATACCACCTCCTTCCTCGACAACGATAGCCTACGGAAGCCAGAGAAATTTAGGCATCGAAAGTAAAAACGTTCAGCGCACTTACCAGATGCTGAGTGACTCTCGTTAGCGTTTTTCTCAGCACAGAGTTGAGGGAAACAACTTTTTCTGGTTTTCTCTCCGTGCCACCCAACAGCTGACCCAGCTTGGAAAAGAGCACACGCCCAGGGACGCCAAACATCCTGGGGTGGCCGCAAACTCCCCCGGGGGGCCTCTGGCAGGGCAGGGTGCCCTCACCCACCTCCTGGGTTCTGAAACACGGAGGGATCTAGAGCTGAGTGATTCTGTGCTACTAACGAGAGAGAAAGAGAGGAAGCAAAGCCACAAGCTGGATCGCTCTGTGGCAGCCGCCGCCGCCGCCACCACCCAACCAGCGGGTCACCTGGCAGCGCCCGTTGGCCATGGGTTTCTCTCTGCCTCTCTCCCTCCTTTTCTTTCTTGCTCTTTCTCTCCATCTCTCTCCTTTCTTGGGGTTGTATTGGTTCTGAAGAAGGAGGCACCTGCCATTGCTTCTTGCATTACAAAGAAAAGGAAGATTAAAAAATACCACTGAGAAATATCCTACTGCACTTGTAGAAGTTAGAAAAGAGGGAAAATGCCTGATCTTCTGTCCCTTCTGGGAGGGACTGTTCCCTCAGATGGGGAGCAGATTATGAAAGATAGAATAATGTGAAGGCTACGTACTCGTGGACATTTTGGGATCAGCAACCCACCACCTCGGTCAGTCCATTTTCTACCTTCGTTCCCTTCTCCCGGTCATATGTCTTATCCAGCTCCTTATCTCCTCCTTTCTTGGGTTATCACCACTTCAGCTCATTGTTACTTAGGAGGAAAGTATAAGTCACCCACTCCTCACCGCCTCCCTAGGCCATCGTCCACTCTATTTGGACGTGGACAAGCCTCCTTGCCAACATTCCTTCTTTCTTTCGCTGGTTCCCAAATTGATGACAGGTGGCGATTTCCCTAACACCAGTTTCTTTAACGTCACCCCTGCTGGAATACCTTCATTGGCTGCCCACGGGCTGCAGGATAAAGTCCAAATACCTTGTCTCGGCTGACAGGACCGTCTACGTTCTGACCCTAACTTACTTTTCTAGATGTTAACAATAATAGGTATTTTTATGGCTACCACTGATGACTTATGGAGCATTTCCTACTCATCGGGCACAGCACGGAGCACCTTATCTGTGTGCAACTTGCACTTGTCTAAAGTGCAAGTTCTCACTTGCACTTTATAGATGAGAGAATGAGATGAAGCAACTTCAGAAGGCTGAAGAGCAAGTGGTGGTGCATTCGAACCCAGGTCTTACACTGTCAAAACACATGCCCGCGACCAGCCCTCTTTTCTGCCCCTCTCGTCCGTCCGAAGGGGCATCCTGTGCAGCAGTCAGACCACGCCCACCTGCCTTCCACACCCAGTCAGACCACACCCACCTGCCTTCCACACCCAGTCAGACCACGCCCACCTGCCTCCCACACCCAGTCAGACCACACCCACCTGCCTTCCACACCCAGTCAGACCACGCCCACCTGCCTCCCACACCCAGTCAGACCACGCCCACCTGCCTCCCGCACCCAGTCAGACCACACCCACCTGCCTCCTGCACCCAGTCAGACCACGCCCACCTGCCTCCCGCACCCAGTCAGACCATGCCCACCTGCCTGTCACACCCATCAGCCCCTCCAAACCCAAACTGGCGCCAGGCAGTGAGCACAGCCCTTCACCTTTGCTGAGTGGGAGTGGGTGGTGGGGGCTTGGGCTGGCTGCACTCCTTTGCTTGCATCCTGCGCCAGCCTCTCTCTCTGTCCACCCTCCTTTTTCTCCTTCTGCACCCTCCACGAAGCTCCACTCCCAAGGTGAATTCTGCGAAAGTCCCAATCCAAGGACTCTCAGCCGGGAAGCAGGGTGTCGCCCCTTTCTCCCCCTGCTGCTTGGCCGCAGGGAGATGGAGGTAGCAGCAGCCTCCCCGGGACACTCAGTGATTTTTCTTTTTTTCCTTCCTTGCTCAAGGTGCAAACAATTCCCAGAGCCCTCATGTTGAGATGAGATACTTCCTGGTCAGTCTCTTCCACTCTGACTTCCAAAAAATTAAAGAGGTAAGGCAGAATCAGACACGGTGCAAGAGGCCTCTTAATAGCTGTAAAGTCTGGCTCTCTCGTTTTATAGGTGAGGACATTGGAGCCTGGAGAGAAATAGCTGTCCAGGGTCATTCAGTGTGAGAGTGGGAGAGCCCAGACAAGACCCATGTCTCCCAGGGGCAGGGCCCTTTCCCTCGCCCTGAGAGGCTGCAGTGGCAGCCACGCGAACCAACTGTTCCCATAATACGTGTCACCATTAAGTGGCCACTGGCTTCCCAAGAGCCAGATGAGATACAGGAGCAATTCTTCCCCCGTGTCTTTTCAGTTCTCAGCAGGGGTCAAGGACACTTTCAAGATTCATACTCTGACCATAGCAAGCCAGAGTCTCAGAGGGTTAAGTGACTTGCAAAAGGAGAGCCAAAGCTGAGTCAGAACCAGAGAAGGGCACAGCCCTGTCTTGCTGGGTGGGGGGACAAAGTTTCCCATTGTGGCCTTGTCCATCAAGGTCTCTTGATTTTCCTGGGTCTCTGGTGCACTGGTTGGATTAAATCTTAAAGCATACACCAGGTGCTAAATATCTAATGCACACAGTCTTTCCCCAGCTGGGCCAGCTCAGGTTTCTACACCCTCACCCCGATATACCTAGTCTGCTCAGGACATGCAAAAGTCCACACTCTCACATCCTCATCTTCATCTTTTGCTATTCTCTCCACCTGGAATATCTTTTCCCTCTAACTGGTAAACTTGTCCTTGACTTTGGAGATGGACTTTAAATGCCTGCTCCTATTCGTAGCCTCCCTGGGCCCTTCTCTGCTAGTCCCCCTTAACCGTCCTCCTGCAGAACTTTGCTCACGGCACCTCCTTGGCCCTTCCTGAGTTGGATTCTAGCTACTGGTTAGCATGCTTCCTTTGCAGGGCTATATCGGGAATCTCTCAGGGACAGCAGCTCAGTTATGTTCATCTTGGTACCCTGAGTAGCCAGCTCAGTTCTTGGGACATAGAGGGAGCAAAAGCTTCACCAGCTTGAACCAAACAGAAATGCATCTGCTTCCAGAAAACTTTGCTCCAAATTCCCAAGTAGAAAAGGCAATCAATGAAGGATAAAAAAAAAAAAATTTTTTTTTTTTCCTAAGAGTATAGCAAAAGCCTCTGACCAGTCAGTTCCTATTATAGATGAATGGTAAAGTGTCATTTCATAAGCAGCTGCCACTAGCAAACCTCCACGCACGCCGAGTGCACACTTGTGTGCACGCACGCACCACACAGGGGCTGGAGGGAGCTGGGAGCTCTCTGGCAAGATGCAGCGAAGAAGATAAGATCACCATGCTGCAAAAGAAGGTGAGCCACGTGACGGTGTGGGTAACCCCAGGCATAAATGACACCCTCGGCAGGGCCCAGCTTAAATCTAACCACATCATCTTTTCATGAAACAGACATGAAAAAGCACGACTAAGACAATTACAAGAAAGGTGGTTTTAATGCCTTCTTGCCTCGATGGTATCAAAGCTATCGACTCCTGGGCTACACTTGGGGAGACAATTCTGTCAGATA